>MSTJ01000354.1:0-17019 GCA_001956345.1 Ramalina peruviana | reverse complement strand
CTTGCGTGCCTTGGAGGGTCAACTTCATCTGCGAAAGGTTCTTGCAGAGTTCATCCTCGGCCTGTAGGGCGTTAGATGCTAGTCTATCACCGAGTGTAAGATGCTCAAGGAGGGCAGACCTTGGGCGTTTGGCTCTCTTGCCGCTGCCGCAGCAGCAGGTCTTTGGTGGATTTGACGATATCATATTTGGATGAAGCCTTGGTCCGCCCAAAAGGGAGGAAGTTCATGGTGCTGGAGATAGACAAGGTAGTTGATCGAGATTTGTTTACTCAGGAGCCAAAGACAAGTGGGAGGTGTGAGCGAGCGTTGCTTCTATTGCTCGATGATAAAGCAAGTGTGTTGGTATACATGATTGGCGTATCAGACACAGCAACTGGGCTGATCCAATGACGTTTGCTTACTTCCTTCAGGCACAGAAAGGAGCAAGCTGACAATCGTGCATTGATTCTATTGAGGGGTGGAAATCCGCCCTTTTTTTATTCTTTCGGGTCCTCCCGTTCGCAACGGCTAGCCGTCCTTCCCCGGTAGGGCGGTCCATAGGGTGAAAGTGGCCATTTGAAAAATAAATTGAAAAATAATTCAAACATCAATATTCTGCGATGTCGATGAGCCGCTGTTACCATTGATTAGGGGGTCTTAGGGCCTAAGGGCCACCTCCAGCGGGGTACCCCCCTTAGCGGGGTATGCCCGTAGCAGCTAATATTACCACTCACTCAACTCACCAGCTGAGGAGCCGCTTTATGCCTATATGCCCTATCGCAACAGGCCCAAAAAGGCCGTGATTTAAATGAAGAACCTAAGAGCTAAGCAAGAGATCCGTCTGTCTGAGGCATCGCTTAAGACACGTATGCCCCCACTACAACAGGCCCAAAGACACCGCTTTTGCGATGGAGAACCTAAGAAGTAAGCAAACCCTTTACCGGTGAAAGGTGATGCCCGGCTCTCGCATCCACTATAAGTAGCCCAAAAACATTTGCAGTAAAGAACCTAAGCTTTGGGCAAGCACCTTACCTATATACAACTATGCCCGGCCCCCGTATACTCCCATTTGCATGGGCCAAAAATACCGCGTTTGCAACGAAGAATCCGAGAGGTAAGCAAGAGCTCCGTAAATCAGAGGTATCGCTCAAAACACGAATATCCCCATAGTAATAAGCCGTAAAACACCGCGTTTGCCCGGCTACTATATGTTCCCATTTGCACAGGCCAAAAACACCGCGTTTGGGATGGAGACCCTAAGCCCTAAGTACGAACCGGAAAAGAATCCGGTAATGTTGGCTGATGCGTAACTTGTAGGAGGTCCCACCCCGGAGGTAGCCCTTAGGCCCTAAGAACCCCCTTATCAATGGTAATAGCGGCTCATCTACATTTGTCGCAGAATATTGATGTTTGAATTATTTTTCAGTTTATTTTTCAAATGGCCACTTTCACCCTATGGACCGCCCTACCCGGAGATCCCACGTGCTAACAGCATACGTGAACTTCTTCTTATTCACTGAATTGTAGTAACAGGTCTTCATTTTGGCATAGAAGGCATCACTGCCTTGGTGTATATCGAAATGGTGGATCAAAAGAGCATAAGCTCGGAAGATGATGAGGATATCCTCGATCTGAAGAATGATGAAGGATGTAAGTATCCTCCAAAGTGAATGGGTATATGTCTATTTATCAAAAATAAGATTTGTGCACTTCGTGAGACAAATCAAGCTCTACCCCCGTTGCTGTGTGCGTCGCGGAATGTGGATCTCGTTTCCAGGTTGATCGATGCACTTGGCCAATCATCATCACTRATCATACCCGCATGTTGTCCAGGGGAGGATGTGGAGCCCGACATTGAGCATGTCGACTTCGTCAGCCTTTTTAGCGATGCAAATTTCGACAATCTACCAGAAATGTTGGCACATATGAAGAAAAAGTATGATTTTGACCTCGCCAAGGTAAAGCTGGATCTCAGTGAGTAAGAAGGTATCTGCGGGGCTTGGAAGCGGCTTTACGAAGAGGCATTGATACTCATCAAACAGACTTGGACCTGTTGGATATGATCAAGCTGGTCAATTATATACGAAGCATGACCCGAGATGAACGACACAGGATCCACAGTCTCGAGAAAAGCGACTTTGAGGATGACAAATACCTGCAGCCGGTCCTTGAAGATGATCCTGTGCTGTATTCTTTGGAGGAGATCGAGGTTGATGTGCAACCTGATCAACGCGAATATGCGACAGGAGCTGACATGGAGGTGCCAGACAGCTCCAAGTCTTCTGGTCCAGACATTAACGGCAATGGTGACTCGACGTACGAGGAAAAATYGCGGGCGATGAACCAGACTTTAGAGAAAAGCACGCAGCAGCTTGACCTTACCCGGCAGGCGCTCGACAAGGCAAAYGAGAACGCGGATGCGTGGAAGAGCAAATATGAAGCGCTTTCCAAAGACCCCCACACTGCTCAGGCTCATGAAGGCTCGGGAAGATCTCAATTCGATGATCCTTATGCTGGAAAATGTCCGTCAATTCCCTATTCCACATACGCCTCTGACATGACTAGCAATCCATCAGCAAATGCTCCAGGACAGAGTCCGCACCAACGCCTACCGCGACTTTATCCGGGACAACGAAGGTCTWTTCACGGGACGGACAGTCCTCGAYGTCGGCTGTGGCACTGGCATCTTGTCCATGTTCTGCGCACAAGCGGGCGCYGCGCGAGTCTTCGCYGTTGAATCATCCATGATCTATCAAAAAGCGCAGCAGATYGTTTATGATAATGGGTTTCAGGATGTCATCAAGTAAGTCTTGCACCCTTGCGAATGATTCTGGTCGTGTCAGCTGTTGGCTGATGGGGCGATCAGGGTATTGCATGGTAAGGTGGAGGAAATYCATCTGCCCGTGKKGAAAGTGGACATCATCATTTCGGAATGGATGGGATATGCGTTGCTCTWTGAGGGCATGTTGGACTCCGTGCTCTGGGCTCGAGATCACTATCTTACCAAGGGCGGGCTCATGATACCAGCTCATGCCGATCTCTGGATCGCCCCATTCTCTGATCCGGAGTACGCGCTGGAAAAGCGTGGATTCTGGGACTCTGTCTATGGTTTCAACATGTCAGCCATGCGGAACGATCACGGCCCTGCAGTTGACGTTAGCGACAACTTTAATAAGGACAGGATCCACGGGACTGCTTGCATGTTCAAAGAGCTTGACCTACATACATTCAAGCCTGAACAAGTTAATTTCACGAATGGTGATTTCCGATTCGTTCTCGATCCTGGCTGCTCTGAGATTGATGGCTTCGTCATCTGGTTTGATGTCTACTTTAACAGCAAACTCGAAGCTGCTGCAGATAAGACTATTCGTCAGAAGCTGTTGTCGACATCCCCCTACTGCAAGAGAACGCACTGGGGACAGTCTGTCTGCACAGCAGAAAACCCCATTGGCTGTGCTGCAGACGATGGGCAACTTGATATCAAGGAAGGCGAAGTGATTGGGAAAGTCGGCTATTCAAAGGGTAAAGAAGCTGGAAGTCTGAAGATGAAAGTGGGTTGGGAGTTACAGGGGACGAAAGGAGAGCAGATGTGGGAGTTGACATAGTGGAGCTAAGTGACAGAGACCGCACAGTTTAAAAGACCTGACCCAGCCAAAAGTAGACTAGCTTTTTTGCTGCGATGGTATATCGAGGAGGCCAAAAGCTACAAGCGCTCCTCATTYCTCGTTACCGCCCAATTGTGTAAGACAATTCACCCACGCAATGTGCTCTCGTGAGAGGTACTCGTTAAGACAGATTCGTTACTGGGGTTAGTGATGTTGGATTTTGTTGTTACTGCTGTTGGGGGTTCGGATATGTTGCCATCTCTTGGGCCTGTGAATTCATCTGAGGTCCTCCCATCTGCTGCAGTTGTTTYTGTTGCTGCTGCTGCTTTTGAGCCTGCGCCATTTGCATCTGAGAAGGTATGGAACCCTGGCCCTGGCCCTGGCCTTGCCCGGCCTGTCCCATGCCCACCTGAGCTTGGTTAGGTTTAGCTGTCTGAGATGGCTGACCTGGTAGTCCTTGTTGTTGTTGCTGCTGACCAGCCGCCTGCGGTGGCCTTACGCCGGGCTTGTAATTCGGCCACAATTTCTTCAGCACTTGGTATGCTTCTCGGAACTCTTGAGCAACCTCCTTTCCTTTCTCTTCGGCATCCGGGGGACCTGCCTCGCCGGGTGCAGGCATGGACCACGCGTCTGGCGGTGGTTCCATSGCCAGTGGATGGGGGGGCACGGGCTTTCCCTGTGATAGAGCGAGAAGATAGGCAATGTTGACCTGAAGGCGCTTCAGATAATTGTCAAAGATCTGTTTTGGGGCCGGTTTGGTCATTTTGGGAGTCTGAGGGGTCGGTGTCGTCGTGGTAGGGGTGGAGGCGGTGGCAGGAGGCGATTTTTGAGCCTCGCCTGACCCAAGGGACCCATCAGGGGCTTTTTGTTGAGTGGAGCTTTGCTGCGGCGAAGGTTGGGCGGGAGATGCTGCTGCGCCGAGAGTCTGCAAATTCTGGAGCTCACGGAGAATGATGGTATTGAGAGCAAGAAGAGCACTGACTCGCTCCTGCTCTTGAGGCGGGAGCTTGGCGCTGTGGGGCGTTGCAGGGGGTTTCGCTACGCCCGCGACGTCTGATGTGGGGGTCGACCGAGCGGAAGATCCTGGTGTTGCGGCCGTCATTGAGGCGGCCAGAGGAGGAGGCCTTAGCGGAGGTTGACTGGGTGGTGGGGTACTCGTGGAGGCATTCGGAGGTGGCCCTGATGATGGATTGGGTGTGGATTGGACTGCCGAGCAAGCGAATAAGCGTGTTGTTCATGCAAGGTACACACCCAGGTACGAGAARATCAAACTCAAAACGGAGGACCGAGCTTGATGGACGGCAAAAGACAGGACAGAGGGACTCCAGAGGGGATCAATAGGAGCTAGGTGGCTTACGTGGTCTTTGCGGAGGCCGCATCGACTCCGCCGAAGGGGTAACATGCTGCTGATTCGGGGGAGGAGCTTGATCAAAAGGGGCCGGATGGGGCGTAGAAGGCTGAAAGGAGGAGGAGGACGAAGCTGAAGAGGAGCCTTGGAAGTTCAAGCCTGGTCCGGCTTGGTGTGGGTAGGCCATCTGGGTGGGCACACTTGATCCAGTCACCACAGTCGTCGTTTCGCGTGTCCTGCATGATRAATTCCATCAGGGTTGACCTTGATTGGYTGCCCCATCTGGGTATGATTTGCGTCGCCAGCGGACTGGGTGCTAGCGTTTCGAGCTAAAGCCGACGCCATATGTGTTTTTATGTCTCATCTGCCCATTAATATATTGAATTCTTTCTCCCCGTTTTGCGAGGTGTACAGCGCTCATCAAGATTAAGGCATTGCCATCGCGACCAGGACTGAACACTCACACCTTTGGGAGTGGCTACAGTCTAAAGAACCCAGGAACCTGGCGGGGTTTCATTGCTCAGTGACGCCTTGGGCTGACCAATTTGGTCGTTAAACGGCTCACTGTGCCGAACAAGCCGCAAGAAGGGCARTTGGTACCGCACCAGACTATCATTGGTCACTTGCAACCACAGTGTTTAAGGGACGGCGACAGCCGACAAGCATCGTTTGGCCAAAGTCTATTGGAGTAGTATTGATCTGTGAAGAATCCGGTGCGATTCTGTGAGTCAAGCATTGTTAACGTCATTTGGAGAAATTAGGTATCTSCCCATAAATCATATCCTACAGCTGAAGTACATTTACTACCTCTTCGTGGGAACAATGTTTGAGTTCAAGTAAATCTTCTAATCAGTTTAATCGCAGTTTGTTCACTTTCATTCGTCTTCCCGCCTGAGCTTTCTCCGTTCAGCTACTCATGATGTTGGGCACTGAGTCGCCTTTTGATCTTTTGACTTGCGCAAGACCAAATATCCTAGCTTTGCAGCCGTATCGGTGCGCGAGAGACGATTACAAGGACGATGGCACCAATATACTGCTTGACGCGAACGAAAATGCCTATGGCCCCAGTCTAGATATCCAAGATGTGGCGAAATCCATGAATGGTGGAAGAACGCATGAAGGTCGGGATCCAATGGCTGTAGATCTCCTCGGCTTGAACAGGTACCCTGATCCTCATCAAGTTGCCTTGAAAGGGTCTTTATGCAATTTACGGAACACCCATGACCACACTTCAAAGACTCTTGAGCCCGACAATCTCTTTGTCGGCGTAGGCTCCGATGAGGTTATTGATGCATTGTTACGGACTTTTTGTACCCCAGGGAAAGACAAGATTCTCACGTGTCCCCCCACGTACGGCATGTATGCCGTAAGCGCCCAAGTTAATGATCTTGAGGTCGTCAAGATACCTTTAGATACCGCCAATTCATTCMARCTACGCCCGCAAGCTATCRTTRAARCAYTGAGTCASGATGCCTCCATCAAGCTTGTCTATATATGTTCGCCCGGAAACCCGACGGCGAACCTGATTGCCAAGTCGGACCTGCGGCAGGTGCTGGAACATCCAACTTGGAATGGTGTCGTCGTCCTTGATGAGGCGTACATTGACTTCTCACCAGAAGGCTCCAGTCTTGCGGAATGGGTTCTTGAATGGCCCAACCTGGTGGTCATGCAAACCCTGAGCAAAGCGTTTGGCCTGGCKGGCATTCGGCTAGGAGCTGCTTTCACCGCGCCTCCTGTGGCAAGACTACTCAACAGTCTGAAGGCGCCTTATAACATCTCTAGCCCGACAAGCGAGTTGGCTCAAGCTGCATTACAGCCCAAAGCTCTGACCATCATGAGAGCGAACCGAGAGAAGATAGTTGGGCAACGTGAAAGAATGTTGCAGCAGCTTCCCTTGATASCTGGGGTTGGTAGATTTCTCGGAGGAGCGGACTCTAATTTCCTACTGGTCGAGATACTAGACAAGCCCAGGAGTCAAGGTGGAAAGCCGAGCAATGAGACAGCACTAGCACTTTACGAGCGATTGGCAGAGACCAAAGGAGTGGTGGTKAGATTTCGTGGGAAAGAAGTCGGATGCCTGGGATGCGTAAGGATCACGGTCGGCACAGAGGAAGAAGTCGATCAAATGCTCCAYCAGACGCAGGCTGTGTTGACAGACCTTTATGCTCGGAAGGACGATCCAAAGCAGGCCAACGAAGAAAAAAGAGAAAAGCAGGCAAATGGCATCATCGCGTAGACGTCTTGAATCTAGAACRCATGTGTGAACTGTACAGTCTTACCTTCCGCTGCACCCGCAGATCGGCAGGTACCAACCTTATGGACCAATGACTCTGTGGTGGTTTTGACTTACGCGCTGATGGCATTGAATAAGATGAGAGCAAGCCTTGAGATCAGTATTCATACCTATCACGCGAGCAATATCTAAGTAGCGTAGACACCCRAGGTAGTGAAATAACACRTCCCCTAGCAACTAGTAAGCGAGACGACCCAGCCCAGAGTTCTAGGCTTCYTGGTGGTGCTGGGGACTGGGGTGATCTAGTAGTRCCCACTAATCCTGGTTTCCAGTAGCGGGGGTGCCCGCCGGACAGGCGCTGGTGCACTGCGTGGTGATGCAAACTCTCCACACGCTTCGTTGCCAGCAAAGCACATGCACTAAATCACTGCTCACCACCAATCATTATTGGACTTTTGCCTCCCCGACTGYGCACTGCGATCCACGCGCGGTCCTTCACCGGACATCTTGCCTGACTCCAACCCGACAGCCTGATCCAGCTCCAAGAGAAACAACCCAAGGGTCCAGCTGCTGCTGCCACAGCGTCATCGTCACATGATTGTGGAATCACGGCTTCTAAACAAAGCACTACTGCAAGGCAGCATCAGGTACTTCGGCTCGCGACATAATCCTTCAACCAGCAGACGCATTCGAGAAATCATCCGAGCCTCATTGTTGCTTCTACCAAGTCAGCGTAGAGTGTCARTACATATGATGAGCTGCMGGCATTGCATACACCTGGTCTTCCCCATCACCATGGCTTGACACAGMTCACTGAAWTTTCATCTCGCCACGGGCACCTTGCCAGATATTGGCCGAACGGGCTTTTGAAATCACCATGGTGAATTTAGAGCCAGGACGAGATTACTATGCCGATTTGGAGATATCTCCCCAGGCCAATGCAAATGAGGTGAAGAAGCAATTCAAGAAGCTAGGTTCGAGCGTCTTCACTACTGACTYAAGAGCGACCGACTGACCTTCAAAWTCACCAGCTCTATTGTATCATCCTGATCGCCACCCTGGTCATGAAGAGGAATACAAGGCCAAATTTCAGGCCATGTCCGGTGCCCACGAGATCCTCATCGACCCYACYCTCAGAGCCAAATTCGATGCTGAGCGCCTCCGCGATCGATTTGCGAAGCCTCCCACAGAAGCGTCAACAAGACCTAATGTACCGCCCCGGGCTGCTGGAWCTTCGGATTTCCCGCCCCCTCCTCGACCACCTCCCTACATGCCCAACAAGTCAACCTTTTCGCCGCCTCCATCAGCTGCGAGGAAGTATGACAGGTTCGGCAGGACAAGCACTGGCTGGAGTAATGTCGATCCAGCAGATATAAGGGCAAAGAACAACGACTTCAAGGCATGGGAGCAAATGAGACATGGCCAGCCTTCCATGCCATCAAAGCGGGCACCACCGCCACAGCGATCTCCTGGGAGGTCCGCATTCGACGTCAAACATACTTCACCCCCAGGCCGAGCTTCCTATGGACCGGCACCTAAGCCGCCTCGGCGACCGTGGGAGGATTTGAAGGATGCAGGCATGCCTCCAAATCTGTCTAGAACAAATACTGCGCGTCCATCGCCTAAGAAAGCCGGCTTTGCTCCTGCTTCGGCAGAACAGGACGAGGAGCAGGTGCCGTCKGCGCGCTACGATAGATTTCACAACGATCGTTCGAAACATGCGTCAGCAATGCCACCGCCTCCACCACGCGCGCCTACATCCAAAAGGCCTGATCCAATGCCTGCGTTYACTCGAGAACCTTTCGTGCCAACACAAGCTCGAGTGAGCACCCCATACCAAACGACTGGGGGAGAGAAGACGTACTTTGCTTCTGGCCCTGGTTTGCACCGATCCGCTACTAGCGCGACTCCGCGAGAGAACACCAGTCGTACCGGGCATTACAATGAYTCYAGCCATCTCAATGGAGATCATATCCGTGCTTCCTCAGCTGAGACCTCGCATCGCAAAGAGGCATTCGGGCCGATGGAGCACTCCTCTTCTGCAACAACCACAGACACATCATCATCCGATGAGGCTGATGAGAAATTTGTATACTCAAGACCCCGGGAACCTCGGAACCAGACGTCTGCGAGATCAGGTAAATGTCGAACACCCGCAGGGGCCGGTCCACGATCCGCTGGATTTTCGCCACACGTAAGAGTCGAGCAAGCAGAAGATGAAGGTCAAGCCCCCCGACCTTTATATGATGGACCCAGGAGACATTCGGGGATCGATTTCCTGTCCCAACGATCATTCGACGAAGGGCAAGMGTCTTTGAAAAATGGTGGAGCTGAGCCAGGCCCTGACCAACCTGAACCGCAAGCCGCGAGCGCCCCCACTGGATCTGGCTCAGGAGATCGCTTTGCCCCCCGGCATCATCGCAGCTTTGACGCTCATTACAGATCTCCGTCTATAGACGGCCCATCCACTGTCCCAAACGATGAGAGGAACAAGTCACCAATGTATGGCAACCCAGGGTATTTCCCTCTCTCCTTCCTCCWTTATTCAGACCCCCTTCCATCCGAGAAATGGTCACAGCAGTGGCCATTTGACCCCCTTGAGGARCACACTGCCCTRGACTGTTTGCAYACCCCGTCCTRGGCAGTGCCCTCGAGTCTGCCACAGAATGCTAGRAAAAGACAGAATGTGTTTCCGCCCGATAAMCCTGCTCTTGCGCGCRAAAAGAACCGAGMTCYAACCTATGCTRACACTATGTTTGRTAGCTTCCGATGGTCAAACGGTCAGTCTGATCAACCAGCGCCGCCCATGCGTCGTCAGAGCTCCGACTCAATCAATACGCAATTCTCCCCGTCGAGAGATGTGCCCAAGTTTGGCGGTGATAATCCGTTCTTTCCACGCTCTCGAGCCAAACAAGACAAGACCGAGGACCCTCCACTAGCGCCCCACGAACTCAAGAGTGATGATCAGCWTGRAGACAGCGATAACCCAGGAWATCRTACYMAAATCCCTCCGCCCCCCAAGGTAGGAGACAAGTGGTCGGCCGAGGACTGGGAAAAGCGATTTGGCATTCACACGTTTGAATTGCCTACCAATGGACAGAGCAGCCGGAATACCAGTCGAAAACGAGGCCCCTCAAGGAGCGGATCAACCAGTAACCTCAAGCGTGCCGGTACTTCTCGGTCTGCCAACTTTCAGCCGAGTGTTACGGAAGCGAATGACGAACCTATACTGGCARGGGYCGATTCGATGGAGCCTGGTGCCAACARTAYGGGGAGCAGTCGAAAGGGCACGGGAAGCGATGACAGCGCAATGGATATTGATTCAYCTCCACCAGCAGGGTCCGACAACACATCTAGTCAGACTGAGGCGAGAGGGCCTTCGGCGAGTGGCAACGAGGGTGGAGCAACGCCACGAGCTACGCCGGTATCTCTGAACGCTGCCAATGGAACTCGCCAGGAACCTGATTCGCTCAATTTGAACCTGAACAGCTTCCGGCATGTCGCCCCATTCAAACGAAGTACCGGAGAAGGCCTGGGCGATGTCGATGATTTGAAAGATGCTCTTCCTTTCGAATCTCGCCCTTCGCCTACGAGACCGAACTTCGAATACGCCTCGAAACCGCTGGAATTCCCAAAACTACCAAAGGCGCCCGCACCGCCCAAACAACTTTCGCCAAMTACTTGGGACGCATATGTAACTGACATGAGCAACTACATGTTCCATTGGAACACTTTCAGTTACAAGATGCTGATGGTTTTCCAAAGACGACAGGAAGAACAACGCGAGATAGGACCTAGCTGGATTGAGAAAATGGGCGGCGACTGCGCTGGCTACCTTGCAGGGCTCAACGAATACGAGAAGGCACGTAAATATTGGGACGTTGCTTCCGACCATCACAAGGAATCCATGATGAAGCTGCAGAATACTCGGGAAAAGATGCTTCGGCAAAGCAAAGGTTGATGAGAGTGGAAGAGATTACATATGCACGCAGATTATGGTATCAGATACATTTGGGTTTTGTGAAAGCGATGGCGTTTTGGGTTGGAGATACCCCTCTTCATTCGACTGTCCTTGCACATTCAGGACATGGCATTATACGACTTGTTGTTTACTCAATTGCCCTCATACGATCTGGAGTGAAGCGAGGTGTTTACGGGTGTCCGCAACAAGGAGGCTTGGTGATGAAAATATGATCGATCCATTGGTTGGCTAGGGTTGTCTTTTTCACGCCGTAGCGGCCAGTATTTCATTTTACATCACTTCAACATGGAGAGCAGTGGGCATTGGAAACGAGAACAAACGGCATCCAAAAGTACAGGCTTGGAGTAAGCACAGGTCAAGGAGGAAACATCTTTTGAAGGAGAATCTCGAAAGAGGGAAATGAAAACGAAATTCACCWCATGGACCCAGCTTCGTCCTTGTATGGGTTGATCGGAATCACTTCCAGAACTAGACACAGAATCTATCACATCGCTCTACAGGGTTCAGCTTCCAACACCAATAACACCTTGCAAACCGCTCGCTATTCAATTGACATCTCCCTTCCCCTCCCCCTSACTCTTCCCCCACGCCCTCAATATAGCATCCCGTATCTCAGTCGTGGCATTCTTCCCTCCACTCGCCACATCCCCCGCCGCCTGCGGTAGATAATGCCCCATCTCAAACTCCATRAYCTCCTTCTSCCCCCCAAAATACCTCCCCARCCGCCTCCCCTTCTCCAGATGCGGATCCTGCAATCCCCTCACATGCACSGTCGGCACATCCCCCATCACCTCCRCCTCCGCMGGCGGCTCCACCACGCCATGCTCATCCTTTTGCCCCTKAYACTCCTCCGGCCGCTTTCCCGCGTTGGCGAGACTGTAGGGYGGGTAGCTCCCACACAGCAACACCCCGAATTTCCACCTCGGCATCATCCCCTTTCCATCCCCGTTGTTGGCGGCCTGATCCGCCAGCAACCCCGCCGCCATCCTCGCCCCCTGACTAAACCCCAACACCCCGACCACCTCCCCCACCTCCTTTCCCCCATTCTTCTCCGCCTCGCGCTCCTCATCCTTCCTCACCGCATCTGCCACCCTCTCCCGTGTCCGCCGCGCCGCCGCCACTTGCTCCGCCACGCCCCTCTCCACATCCTCCTCGAATGCCTCGGGGGGCATCCACCGGAAGTAAGGGCCGCAATCCACAAACACGGGGAGMACACCCGGCCCGGCCTCGGAGGGGAATGGCCCGTCCAGGTAGATGAGCCGGAAGTGCGCGGAGAGCGCGCGCGCGAGGTGGCGGGTTTGGATCTTGAAGATTGTGGCGGAGGTGCCGCCGCCGTGGAGGCAGAGGATTCGGGGGAGGGGGSGGGGGGGTGGGGGAGTGCTGGTGGTGGTGGTGGTGGTGGGTTCGAGGAGGTCGGCTGGGGGAGGAGCCATGGTTTTGGTTGTTTTTTCASGGGAGCTTCGGTGGGGGCGGGGGTGGATGAGGTGAGCGAGGGASTCGGAGGGATAACGTGTAGATGTGAGCGGAATTGAGTTAGAATGAGGTGGTGAGGTGGTTTTAATGTTGATTTGAGCTGTCAGGCCGCGCCGGGTGTCATGTTTGTTGATTAGAAAGGGGTACGGAGGTACGTAAAGGTCCTTCTGTGTGCGGTGATGTTGCAGGCACGCGAATGATCCCTGATGACGTCAGCGTGAAAGGGGGTCCCGAGGGTCGTCAGGAGTGGGTTGGAGTGGTGCAAGTCCACGAATGGCGCAGGTTGATCGGTGACCGAATGAGATCGCTGCTTATCAGCGGAAAGTTTGCTCTCTCGCGACATCGCTGGTTGGCAAATTCAGTGCGTGCAAGGCTGTGGCTGGTGCCGTGTATGCAGCATCGGGAAAATAAGAATCATTGTAAGAAGGCCCAATTGATATAGTCATCTGCATCCAATTCGTCCCCCAGCGATGGATACACCGGTCGATTATAATGCTTCTGCCGTTCTTCTGAGTATGCCTGCTGGGGTTGCGTCAACAAGCGGATCGCTCTGACGGTGGTCCGTATATACATATTCCCAATGCCATACATCYATCGATGAGCCCAATGCCATGTCTTCAACTCATACAAATGGGAATGCTTGCAAAGGATGCTGTTGACGGATAYCCAAGCCTGGTCGATTCTCCACCACCTTACTCTCGCGGATGGCTTTCCTTACAACCCAAACGTCCATCCACCATCCCGTCTCATTCTCGCTCTGGCTTCCACGTCTCGCCTGATCTCCTCCTCTGTGAGACGATCCTGGCCAGCCCAATTGGCCGATGAAGTCCGACTCCTGAACCGATGATGCCTCTCTTTGAACATCTCCTCCATACGGGGGCTCGCAACTGGTCCAAAYACCACATCGGCATCCAGTCTATCTTCTTGTTGCTCAAGGAGCTCGCGTAAATTGGGAGACTGTGCCCATTCGGGAAGTGACGCGGCTCTCTGTCGCTTGTCCGCCGTATCCGGACTACTTTCAGAATCCTCCGAGTCGGTGGGAATCTCGGCTAGATGGATGTTCTCCCCATTGGTATATTGAGGAGACTGTCGATGCTGTTGGGCATGCTTGGAAGGAAGCGGTGTCTTGTAAGTCTGCTGTGGATGTTGTTGCTGTTGCTGATKATGAGGAGGGTTAGGATTTTCGGCGAATGGTATCTTGTTGCCGTCACGGTATCTCGCCGTGTCTGCTTGATAGCCTGTCCGCGGTTGCTGGCTYTGATATGCGTGTTGCTGATATGCTTGATTAGAAGTTGTGGCYTTGAGAAGTGATTGCGCATGAGGGTGGTGATTGGCTGCCGGTGGGGGAGCRGTGCTATAAYTATTGCCRAACATGGAYGCTTTGGGCCCGTCTTTGCGTATGTTGGACTGGCGGATGGGGGGAGCCATGGTGGGTCGGATCGGAAATTCTTCTGGTTCACCATCCTCCGTCCTCCTTCGCTTGCTTTCGTTCTGTTGGTARACTGGACCTCCCTTCGGAGGAGCGGGCCTGGAAGAGGCAGCGGCGCTATCATTRTCAGGGTCGAAGACTCTCTTGATG
The DNA here is from genome assembly GCA_001956345.1 of Ramalina peruviana. Classification (NCBI taxonomy): domain Eukaryota; kingdom Fungi; phylum Ascomycota; class Lecanoromycetes; order Lecanorales; family Ramalinaceae; genus Ramalina; species Ramalina peruviana. The sequence continues at coordinate 2,820 of MSTJ01000354.1, read as the reverse complement.
GGCGCCTTGGCTGGATTCATGTTATGMTGTGCATTTGCAGGTTTGACTTGTTCAGTCATGTTCTGTTGTCTTGAAGGTGGTCGATTCCCCCCAAGCTCTGGACGATTTGTTGTCGTTGTTTGCGACTTCTGAAATCCAGGATGAGCCTATTGTGTCAGTAAGTTTCTCCCTCAGTCCGCGGAGAGTGACACTCACTTGATCAGAAGCCTTGGAAATTGGCCGCTGGTCCTTCTTTGCCAGCTCCAATCTCCTCTCTTCGATCGCTCTKCGCTGTGCAATCTTTCGGGGATCTTCAGCGGCAGYGGCAGCTCGCTCCTTCTGACGTTGCCGTTCAATTTCTTGTCGATGGCGCTGCTCCTGACGTCTGCTTTCTTCCTGCTGAGCCGCTCTCCTACGTTCAATATCGCGTTTCTGATCCAGCTTTCGCTGTGCCTCCCTCTCGTCCTAGGAATYTGTTAGCAATATCAYGGACCTACATCGGAGGCTACTTACTTGTTCCTTCTTGCGCTCAGCCGCAATCAGAGCCTTTGGTTTGGTCACGTTGGATCCCTTCAGATTCGAATGTGACGCAGAACTTTGCAAGGAAGCATTGCTGGCCTTCTTGGCCAATCCAGCTGGTTTCCCTTGCGCAGGTTGCAGGGATTCTTGTAGGTTTGAGGAGAGCGCAGTATTGTTCAAGGCTCGACGACCAGACGCCATGCCTATCTGGATCTTCATCATAGGGGCCTTTGGTTGGGCACTTGYTTCTTTCGGCGGCTTTGYAGGTCTGCGAACTTCCTTTAACTTCTGGTTYTGAGCCTGTGATATGCGYCCTGGAGCATGAGAAGCTTGMTTCGTCGCTCGAGTTGCTTCGTCTTCKGCCGTTTCCGGGTGCTCCTGATTCTGCGCCTTTCGTGGGCTCTGCTGCACTGAACCTGGGTGCGCTTGGTTGGACGCGCTTTGATCGTCCTTCATCAAGACGTTGGCTTGGATTGCCACTTCCTGTTGCTGTGCTTTCTCCTTCCCATGCTCAATCTGTCGACGCTCGGCTGCTTCTCTCTCTTTGTTTCTCTCCTCTTTCTCTGTCGAGCTTCGAGTCTTACGAGCTTCCATTGGAGCGGCTTGTGGGCTCSTTGGCTTCTGCACTCGACTACTAGGTTGATTGGCCTTTGACTTCTCCGCACGAGCATTCGCCGCATTCTCTACACGGACACCGTGAACTTTGCTTGCGGCGACGGATGGTGACATGGTCTCCATCTTGGCTTGTGCAGATACGCCAGCGCTACTCGAGAATAAGCCTCGGGCAGTCTTCATGATAGACTGCAATTTCGATTTCGATGCGCTCAGGGTTCCATCAACATACCGTTTCGACGATGGGCTTCCCACGGGAGTGGTCGAAGCATCCTCAGGCTGTCCCAGGTCAGGATAGAAAGATTCCGCCGTGCCAGGAGCTCTTGGGGAGGCTTTCTGCRTCCTGTCTCGTGGCGGAGAAGACTTGGAAGCTGTAGCAGCTGGTGCGCGCCCTACCAACTTTGCTGTTGCTGCAACAGGCCTCATCGAAGCATCCCCTTCATTCGGCCGTCGTGCCTCGTCCAAAAGGTTCCCGCTGATCTTTTCCTTGCCTCTGATGCCTTCCATGACATCCACAGAGACACTCTTGGCTAGCTGAGGTCGATTTGGCATCGGTCGTTGAACTTGTGGTGGTTGTATCCAATCATCCTCTTCCTCTTGACTAGGTTGCGCAGCGCCTGCAGGCATCCGATCTGGACCTTGTTCCTGCTCCTGCTGCTCGATTTTGGGTAACTCTGGATAGTGTGGCTGCGCTATCGAATGGACTGATTTCGTCGGTCGAGACGTCTGTGGTTTTCCTAATTGGTTGATCCTCTCCTGCAATCGCAGCGTCGAGGACTTATTGTGGAGACTAGTCATCCTTGACCCCGTATCTGACTCTTCCCCAGCCTGCAAAGGCTCTTTGATGCCTTCTTCAGATTTCTGTCCATCATGGCGTAAGTCTGACTGCTTGGATCCTCCTAGAGACTTTCCGCCCGTGAGACGTCCCAAAAAGCCTCCGTGAGGATTGGCAGCTTTCATCTGATCTGCTTGGCTCATCCGTGACACACCAGCTCCTAAGCTCTTCTTTGTAGCGATAGGATCTCGAGGAGGCAATGCAGCAAAGGTAAGGGAACTTTTCCGGACCAACGTCTTGGCAGGGGATGCCTCTGACGATACTTGCGAGTCATCAGCCGCCAGATCCGCGTCCCCATCCTTTCCAGTCAGGTCCACCTCCATAGCATCATCTTCGACAGGAGCTGGTCCAAAAACCGGTTCGTCTGTTTCGGAAGGCTTAATCTGACCATCCGGGTTTTGGGGCGTCTCTTCTTTCATCACGTCTTTCTTGGTCAACTCTTCCCTGGCTGAATGAAAAGACGGCTCTGTTGTACTTCGATCTGCCGATGATGATTTGATGGACACCTCAATTATCGAAGGTGAAGGTGGAGAATCTTCGAGGCTGTTGTGTTTTTCTTCGGAGKGTTGTACAGCTGGCGGGTCAATTTCCATGTCGTCTTCGGGCATACCGTGATATCCAGAGTCCGTGTTCTTTGGCAGCGCTTGACCTTGAAAAGTGTCTGGCAGAGCATCCTGAGCAACTTTGAAAGATGCAATTTTGGGCGGGCTGCGCGGCTTCACAGGACTCTGTTGATGAGCGGAAAGAGGAATTGGCTGGGCGTTGGCGGCAAATATATCTGACAAAGGCTGCAATCATCAGCGGTGTTGAAGAAAGCTTCAAGAAGCATCTCAGCTTACCTCTCGTACTTCCAATGGATTGCGCTTCCTGGCTGT
>MSTJ01000353.1:0-17055 GCA_001956345.1 Ramalina peruviana | reverse complement strand
GACAAGGAAAGCATGCGCCAATATAACAAGGAACAAGACCCGTATCGCCAATTCCTCGTCATCGGCAACGATGGCGCCAAGGCCAAGCACGTTGGAATGATCAAGGGAAGCAAGGAGAATGGTCGTGTCTCTCTCCATTTGTGCAACTCTCACTGGACGCAGACTGACGGGGAGTACAGACGGAGGAAGCAAGATGTAACTCCTTGAAAGGCCAAGCAGATACATGGAGAAGAGTGCATCGAAAGGAGATCGAAGGAGACAAGCGGATATGTACACTACGAGAACAAGACAAGATGGACAGAGAACGACATGCGAGTATGGACAGTGGTCGCGACAGGCACCGGCCATGTACTCTTATCGAGAAAGAAAAACTCTTACCCTTCACGATGCCCGCTTGCTCTGCCTCCCTTCCCGGCAAATCATACCACCGTTACTCTGATCATCCTACATCCTCGAAACACACGCCTCAACCCCTGCGGTTTCCCCACAGCGTGCTCTATCCTCTGCATTGCTAATCAAGTATTGCAGACTGGACAAAGGTGCACGTTCCATAAATGAAGAACAGACTTACAGACATCGCGTTCGCCCATGGCCGGACTGTGCCGATCTGCAAACCTGTCGTAGTGTGGAAGGATCTCAGTCGATTTGCAAATCTGGGGAAGAATTGCGACACGTTCAGGGAAGCGCAGACGATGCTGCAATACCTTGACACTACACTCCCATGATCTCTATCTCCCACCTCACCGCCCACCTCATCAACCACCTCGCCGTCCAAGTCACCGCTCACCTCATCAACCACCTCGCCGTCCAAATCACCGCTCACCCCATCACTTACCTCCTGCTCGACGAGCCACCCCATGCCCACGTACTCCCGCAGGCTACCACCAACGTCCACCGTGTCTCGATTGGCGAACCCAAGAGAAAAACTAGGCTCTTCAGCTACCGCGCCAACCTCACTTTGAAGCCATGTCCGAGACTCTTACGCCCCCACCACAACAGACCCAAAACCATCTCCTTTTGGGCAGAAGAACATGGGCCCTGTACAAGCTCCTAGCAATGAGGAGCAGGGTGCGATGAGCGATAGATGGTGAGGAAGTTGAAGAGCCGCTGGGCATGCGATATGCCTACTGATCACGATGATTTTGTTGAAACGATCGATAATCCGGCAATGCTTCCGCAGCCCTAGGGCAGATGCTGCGGTGGGGGTTCATTCGTACGACTGATTCCATTTGTACTAGATGATGAGAACGCCGTCAGGCGATGGCTCCGGTAAGGCTGTGTTGACAGCATCATGCTCGTTCCTCCTTGCGTATCTTATCAAATGATACGGTACTCGCAGCGCCAAAAGCCATGTACTAACACATAAAGCAAGAAAGCTCAGTGAAGTGTTTACAGAAATATCGAATCCTTTTCAGGCCACCTGCCAGTTCGATCGTGTATCCGCTTTGCTCACACCCGTCAAGTATGTCCCAAATGTGCTTTTTCGCATCCCCTACCTTCACCATCGCTAGCAGGAGAATGTGCCCTTCCAACATGATAGAATCTATACACATCCCCCGTCGAGTCTATGCCTTGGCTGAGAAGTCCCTGCGCGCAAAGTTGCGTCATGCCACATCTTCCTTCGGTCTGCAAGGTACATTCTGCACCGTGCCACGAAATCTTGCATGCGTTGCTTGACCGCCGATAWYGTGCCTAAGTAGCTTTGATCGCATAAGCGACCTGGAGGATAGAGAGGATGATCTGTATCAATCCGATGACAACACCGAGGCTGCCGAAAACGATGACGGCCTTGAAAGTGATGGACTTCTCGAGGTTCCGCTTGTCCTTCCATAGCGATCTTCCCCGTCTTGGTGCTGCTGTTTTRGCGAAATCCTCCAAGATGGTCAGGCGTCGGCGGAAGATGCGGAACTCAACTAAGTAGAGAAGACCCATTCGTTGGGCCTCGCCACACAATTTCCGAAGGTACGGATCGAAGATGTCGCCTTTACTCTCAATCTTCGGTTTTTCGACCTGAAGGAAATGTTTCCGAGACTTGTCGTCTAGAAAGATTGCTTCATACGAGTGCACTATCTCATGCAAGAAGACAGAAGCAACGGCCGATTTTTTGGACTCTTGACCTGGTATGAYCAGAAAGTTCAATATCCTATRGGCAGAGGGTTCTTAGTATTATCTCAACAAATGGCAGGAAGCGACAAGAACTTGCCTACGCAGTACACTTTCTGGCAACTGCYGATTGATCTCGCAGAAGGAGGGGAAGGCAAAAAGAGTCAGCTGACGCTTTGGCTCGTCAAATTTTAAGTGATCACCAAGGCTTCTCGTCCAGCCAATTTCGACTCCTAGAACATCACACAAGCAGTCTGCGGTTGGAATCTCACCCTTGAAAGGCTTGAATACACCCCCAGGGGCATTCGCATCTTCCTCCTCGAAGAGTCCAAGCCGTTGAAACAGGTACCTTGGATGTTTTCCAAGGCCCAGGTCCTCTTTTCTATGAATGCCCCACATACGGCGTGGTAAAAAGCCATAGAATCCTTCCAACAGGGTCATCTCCTGGATAAGGTCGCCAATTTTSATATGAAGATCTTTCTTTTGCGGGAACTCTTCCAGAAGCCCCTTTTTGTTCATYTGATCARTGATAGCTTCAAATGTGCAAGCGTCAATGCTTTCAGCCTCTCTTATGAACCTGGCAACCTCCCTCGCAAATATCATATACTGAGGATACGGTGCTTCTTCGTAGCTCTCTCGAGGCGTTGTRTTTTTGAGCTCAAGGYYRGATAAGTCATTCTGCTGAGCGAACACCTTCGCGCAGGTCTCATACGCATCCTCAACGCGCTTATATGGAATTTCAYCCTGAGGTATAAATTCCAGTAAAAGATTCTTCCAAARGGTGACATCTTGTGCTAAATCCGGTGAGAAAGGAGGGACATTTTTAAAGCGACGCGACTTTAATAGACGTACATCGACCTTTCAGGAACGTCTGCATCTCAGAAGCTGGGTATTTCCTCCGCTTGCGTTTGGACCATCGCGCATTTCCTCTTGATCCTGGCGCGTTGCGCAATTTGCGAGATTTAGACCCGAACAGCATGGTAGATATGATGTTACATTGGCAAAAGCTAGCATTACGACAGCGAAATCATCAACATCGTGGCCATGCGCGACATTGAATGTCAGTCTTGGGTCGGCAACACCACTGGTATACAATTGTTGGCAAATTTGTCGGCTCAGATCGAAAGGAGTAGGATAGCGCAAGATGTGAAGCTTGCTCAGAAATCGAGGTCGAGGGGCTTATATGGAAAGGTGTGGGGCGTAGAAGGTAGCAAGGCTGAGCGACAATCTCCACCCACACGGGTGCCACAMTATTGTCGTGCTGCATGTCCGAGCGAGAATGTCCGAGCTGCGGGCCTTGCATAGAGTTACTTCGAGAGTCTTCAGAGCCTTGMAGTYAAATATAGAAAGACATCGAGGACATCTTGAATCAGGCGTGGTGTGGCAAGATGAATTGGAAAGGAAGCCTCCGACTGCCTCCAGGTCATGTGAAGGTCGAGATGGGGCGAGGACCAGGCTGGGGCAGACTCGAGATCCGAACCAGGTCAGCTGCCCTCTTTGATCGAATGAGAAAGTCCCGATCATGAGTGCAGAATACTATGTTGCTCGATTGTTGAGCATGGAAGCAGATAATGATGGAGGGTTGTGGTGATTGAGATTGGGCAAGGACCAGGCTGAGGTAGACTTGAGATCGACACAAAATCAGCTGACCTCTTTGATCGAATAAGATCGTCACGATCACGAATGCCGAAGGCCGTGGGGATCGTTTGGTGAGCATTCGGTCTTCAAATAGGACTCAAGATGGAGGGTTGTAGTGACTTGTACAGCTTGCTTTAGGCAACGGGCGCCCGGGAAGGGCCCCCGTTGGCTCCCGTTGGTAGCTCTCTTCAAGCTCGGATTACTTAAGCACCCAATTCGGGCAGCCTAATTTGATCTCATCATTCTCATGAAATTGGGCTTCTCCATTCGGCAATCCTTCTATGAGCTAAGACCAGCTTGAGTGGCACACCTTCGCGCTTCTTCCTCCCATGGAAGCCTTGAGCAAACACACCTTCGCACGCTGTTCCTGTTTATAACTTATCATCCACCATGAAATTGAAGTCCAGCAAAACCTCCTAGCTCCCCAAATGGGGGCCACGCGTGAGCAACCCTCTGGAAGCATGTCCGAGACGTTCTCTTGCACCCCTCTCCATCATCCACGCCATCGCTGGCAGGGGGGGAGGGGTGCCTTCGGTCCTCGCCCTGAGCCCCTATGCAGGTCCGGGGTTTCGTCGATATGCCAACGCTCCGTTAAGACCGCATCCTATGATTTCCACCCCTGTCTTGTGGAGAGGAGAGGAGAGAGGAGGATCCTGCAGTCCACAAGGGGACTGCATCGCTGGGTTTTCCAACACGATTGAAAAGTGCTCATTCTTTTTTTTGGGTTTGGGGAATTTCTTGGTGGTGGGGCCATGGGGTTGTTGAGGTCTGGGGAGAAGATGAAGTAAATTGGGGAGAAACGTGCTGAGAAGAGAAGAAGAAGAGGCGCAGTGATGGCCGCAGTATGCGGGGAATGGGACGGAGACCCGTGGTGATATCTGCGAATGGTAAACCAGATTGGTATTGGCAGCAAGCCTCGTGCGCTTTCAGGAGCTCAATCACTGCTGGTATCATGCTCGCTCCCTACAGCTCTTTCAGCCATTCCGCAGATTCTCCACGTTCTTTTCAGAAAATGCCACTGCGCCTCGCTAAATCATTATCAAGACTTACCTGTGATGGGTTCATATCAGTCGGGATAATGCTGGAATAAGGCACTGATACTCTCCCCGTAATGATTTCTTCGAATCGCCTCGCTCAGCAGATGGGCCATATCCAGCACCACCAGCTTCCGACACCTCTCCACCCGCTCGGGCGCAATGGGGTACGTGTTCGTCACCACGATGAAGTTGATGCACTCGCACGCTTCCATCTGCTCTAGCGAATCATCCCCGAACAAGCCGTGCGTCGCGATGCAGTACACTCTTTCCGCATCCCCACGCTTCATCACCGTCTCCGCGGCTGCTATCCACGACCCGGGTTGGTCGATCATGTCATCGATGATGAAGACGCAGCGGCCGGCGACATTGCCCACGAGGGTGACGGTATGTTCGAGCTCTGGGTCATTGAAACCTTCTTCCTCATCCTCATCGTTATCTGGGTCCCCGCTGCCGGTATTGGTAATGTGGTCCGTCGTGCGGCGGGAGACGGTCGACATGAACGACATGGTCATAGGATCGGATTCTTCGATGGCGGGAGAGGAGAGGCCGACACCAATACCGTGAGGGGACCAGGTGTTGGAGCTGGAGATTGCGGAGAGGGCAGGAGAAGGGGCGTCGTCGTCGACGATGTGACCGTGGATTAGACGGCCAGTGATGACTTCGCGGGCACGTTCGTCGGTGTAGTCTTCCGAGGGGCGACGGGGGAGGTCTGACAAGCGAGATGGGATTTCTGGGTGGTGGTAGTCGTGGGGCATAAGTGTGCGGGCTGTGGGAGGGGAGGCGGAGTCGATGCGTGTGGAATGGTTGAGCGGGCTCGATGTGGAAGGGATGTGGATGTTTCGTGGATTAGAGGTTGGTGGGACACCATTGGGTTGAGGTCCAGTGCGTGGAGACAGGCGAAGGGGGAGCTGGCGATGGTCTGGACTGTCAATCCTGGGCGGATCATCGCTGGGACCATCGTAGCTTGAGCTATGGTTGGGCTCGCCGTAGCGGTCAAAGAAGCTGCTCCCTTCCAAGCTGTTACTCATATTGGTATTCCTCCTCGGCTGGGTTGTCACCAAGCCAAAGTTCAGCTTGAGCACGTCCGCGAGTGATGTGACTCGTTTGGTACCACCAGCATTCTTGCTTACAACCACGGCTTCCCTCCATCCTTGTACGTTGTTCTTGATCCATCGTGCAATCTGCGGTTCGGCATTGAGATTGTCGACGGGCTTGCCGAAGAAGCCTGTCGTGGGCGGCGCCTGCCATATGTAAGCCACCGAATGATCTCATGTGCCGAGGGAGGCATACGTGTAGATCGACGGTGATAACGTGGTGGATGCCCGCGATTGAGAGGAGGTTTGCCAGGAGCTTAGCGGTGATTGCACCTCGGTGAGACTTCTTCTTGGACTGGCGCGAGTAGGGGAAGTAGCTTCGGAGCTTCAGCAAGACCATCACCAAGGATTGTGATCATACATACGGCATGACAGCTATATCAGTCAGCCTTGTCCCACCAGCTCATCCGGGCGCGTGTCGAACGCACCAGTGATTGACTTGGCGGAACCACCCTTGCAGGCTGAGATCATGACGAGTAGCTCCATGATGCTGTCATTGATCTTCGAGCTGCCACTCTGCACAATGAAGACATCCTGATCGCGAACAGACGTGTTGATGTTGACGGATGTTTCGCCATTGCTGAAGCTCTTGAGCTCGCAGTCAGCGTGCGAAGTGCCCAGGCGCTCGCATATTGCGTCGACCAGAAGAGGATGGGAAGAGCCTCCGAAGATCTTGACGCGTCTCATGGTGATTGACCAGGAATTGCCGATGTTCAAAGAGTATGATGAAGTGGGGATTTCCTCGCCTTCGGTCGTTCGTGCTAGAGGACCAAGCTGAGTTTAGCGCCAGGGCATTGCCGAATAGCGAGAGGGCTACCCACGCACAAAACCATGGGCAAGTCGCATCTTCATTGGAGGTTGATCGGATGAAGAACATCTAAGATACTAAGTCCAAAATCAACCCCTGGAGCTTCCGAGGAGATTGAGGAAACAAAAATCTATGTGAGACTCTTTCTGCACTGTCCGTGAATCGAACACGGGGCTGGTCGATATCGTGAAGACGATGGCAACGACCAAGTTTACCACTAACCCAACAGTGCTGAATATAAATCTCTTGTGATAATCATTTATATATCTGAGATACACGATGATCGTGTCAGACTTCCTCTTTCCCAATCCACCTCTCTGTTCGAACGCAGGTGATCAGTCTGCTCGTTTCTGATGGTCTCAAAGGCAGCCACAGGATTCAAATTCTGACTCAGCTCAGCACAGAGCTTCAAGATTAGCCTCATCATAGCATCTCCCCAATCTGTTCCACCTTTGAACTGCATAGATTCCCAATTGTCCCACTTCCCTCGCCCCTCCAATGCCTCTTGCTCACACATCCCCCTTCCCCTTCACCCCCCTCCTGAACTCTCTACTCGCCTCACCAAATCCCCTACCCTCCTCCAAAATCGCCTTCCTAATCCTCCCATCCGCCTCCACCTGACTTGGAATCAACTTCACCACCCTCTCGGCCTCCCCCCTCGGCACGCACGCAACACCATTAACGTCGCCGACGAGGTAATCGCCCTCCCTCACCACCACACCACTGATCGTTACGGCTCCGCCGACCTGGTGATCATTGGGATCATCAGCATTTCGGATCCCCCTCATCCAGTTTCTTTTCCTAAACAAGCAACCAAACAAACAAAATAATGGATTCATCACCCACCTCACGCACTTCCATCCCCCCTCCCCCCGCCCCCRTGATCCCCGTCCCCCTCGCCCACACCATYGCACCAAGCCCCCAATGCTCCTCCAGATCCCTGATCCGCCCATCGAYRACCGCGCCGAGCACCCCCGCCGTCYKYGCGCGCGCCGCCATGAGMCCGCCGAAGAGCGCGTTGGTGGTTTCCGGGGAAGAGGGGGCGGAGATGAGGAGGATGGAGGAGGGGGGGAGGGYGTCGATCTGGGGAAATGGATTTCGTTAGGGTCGTGGAAATGAATGGTTGGGGGAGGAAAGGGAGGAGGACATAGTGGGTTGWTGGYTTGGTGGTRCAKGYGGGATCGGYCCAGTAGTAGCGGACTGTGTGGGCGGGACCRACGATCTTGGGGAGGGGGGTTGTGCCGCTGGGTGGAKAGGGGAGGRGCGGGGAGTGMWGKKTTCTGTTGAGCGRAAYATCAATGRGTGTTGATGCCCGTTGGAGCAGAGGTTWAAGTAKCAACAAGTTGATGGGAGCTCGAGGTYGCGCTCTRTMTTTCAMTAWTCCTTTCTGAAGGCTGCGTTSGCAGATTGCAGAGTGCGCGAGCAGAAGCACAGTCGCACAGAAAGAAAAATGAACGCACATCCCWWCCAGAARTCCACCTCCTGCGTATCCCAACTTTTGCATCGCATCGGCTACATCACAGCTGAAGCATGATGAGAGTCAGCGAGCATCATCCAATATTCATGGAGCAAYTTGGTCAGACGGAGCATGAATAGCCAGTAGAGCATGATCAGAATGCTAAGCATCACGTACGAGCCATACTGCTGCAAYACTCCAACAATCGGGTCTGGAGACATCGTGTGCTACTTAGCTTCTTTTATTGCAAACATATAAGAGCCATGGGTTATGTGGGAWGTTCCTCTATGGTACGTTTCAGCCACATCCGTTGGTCCGAGCCGACGCCCGCYTGTGCATAATTCATTCTGAAGCACGGACCCAATCTRGAATGTCGAAGCCAATTGTGTTGCAGCCGCGGAGCGGCCACTTTACCTATTCCATCATATCTGCGATGTCCAGGGTTGAWATGGTGGTGCAGCTCGCAGGCGGCACTATACCCTGTCGATTCAAATTCCAGCATCTGGCTTTGGACTGGGGGTGGGACTGAATGGCCGCACTTTACCTGAATTGGATGGATATCGGGACGTTCAGTCAGGCGACCAAAAGATATCATCTTCTTGGATAGAGTCTCGAAATGATTGGAATAAGGATCTGTTGATTGTCCTGGGAAAGCCTAGCACGACGTAATTGCCGAAATCAATGAGATCCATTGATCGTATGAACAGTGTTGCAAACAATAGAAAATATGGCTTTGGAGACGTGATGTGGGTAAAGCAATCTCGAACAAGCTGAAATCTCAAAAGGTTCCACTCAGGCACAGAATTGGCTATAGCAAGCATCCAGGCAAAGGAATGTCTCAAGCTCATGCTTTCAGCGATCGCTTACAGTCGTAGCACGTCCATGCACGACTTGTGCGGGTATCGATGTATCTATGGACCATGGAAGAGTGGGACATCCCCCGTTSACCTCTTATCCATGCTTTACATAATGCGCAAGCGAGGTAGCGAMCAAGCGCAATATGATTGACGGCTGCTCTGTGCAGATACTTATATCCTCGTTGTTGTCTGAGGATTACACTGACACAGTAGTGCTCCATCATTGGCTTCCCGCAAAGKTAGGTCCAGCTCCTCTGCAGAACTGTTTGTTAGCTGCWGCTCAATTTGCCACACAGTCGACAGAATGCGGATCACYATTCGTGCCCTGCGAGTGGCATCATTCGTGCCTGCAGTGTCCTTCGCACCAGCCGTCGCGCGTAAGTCTCCCAAGATCGAGTTGCAGAAGAGTCCACACCAAAGCTTTACTAAGCAAGTCATCATACAGTCGTCGTAAATGCAACCACCACTGCCTCRTTTRCCAATGCCATCAATTTAACATACCCCGGCGCCATTGATTGCAATCCTGGAGGTGCCGCTGTGATCAACGACGCCTTTTATGCGCTGAGTCATGTGCTCGCCATGGCCATGAATGAGATTGAGATTGATGACCACTATCCTCCTTTCCTGGCAATGTTTCGCAGGCCTAGCAATATGCCAGACGTGTTGCAATTCCTCCAGCGACTTCTCGACCTAAGTCCCAACCCTAGTATGACCGTTCAAACGCGACCTCGTCTTGCTTGCGCCGAGCCCGGTACGCCTTTGGATGTAGCGTGTCAACACCTCCCCTATCAAGAGGATCTGTTCGTGAACCTGACGTCAAATACCGTCGTCTTATGCACGCTTTGGTTCAACCGACCGCAGGATCCAGCGCCGATGCAGTGTCCAGCAGTAGACGACAATCAATTCCAACGGAATGCGCAAGGATCAGTGTTCGGCGCTTCCAGGTCGACGAGGATGATGGAAGGGTTGGTGGGTTTGTATCTGGGGTTGGATCAAGATCTAAGACTGTACCCATCTCTGAGAGCTTTATTCGCGCTGCAGGAGGCGATGAAGAGGCCATTCTACCAGATGGCTTCTGCTTGGGGTAACATAGTGGGCTTTTTATCGCGTGAGTCCGAGGACCTCTCTTTCCCCGAGTTCAGCCCAGGTTCAAACAGGCTAATGTTGTTTTCTCCGGGAAACGCAGTGGAGATGAACGAGTGTACGATGGTCCCTGATATCAGCAGGCCACCCTGGGTCAAACCTCGGTCATCGAACACAAGTAATGTCGAGGTTGCTTGAGAGTTGGCGTATACTTTTCCCTGCCCGGAAGCATTGGACTCTGCCACGGCTGTCATGATTATTTTGGACTGCCATTGGAATCTTCTATCATTTAGACGGATAGTATCTCCATCTCAATCTCAGATGGGTGAGAAGGTTTCATTCGGTTATCTTAAGCCATCGGGGACTTGGTCTTGTTTGAAGTAACAATGATTTCGTGTTCCACCGGGTGAGTCTGAACAAAGCTTCTCGTGTTGGCAACTCAAGCCACTGCCTGTCTCACTATTTCCCCTCCGAACCATTCCCTCAAGTCTTGGACGAGAAGCTCAGGCTGCTCCACGGCGGCAAAATGCCCGCCCCTGTCGTGCTCCTTGGTCCAACAAAGATTCGTGCAGGCGGTGATCCAGTCCAATGGTGGACTCATAGCCTCACCTGGGATTTCGCTGTACCCGGTGGGCGTTGAACTGTATTGCTGAAAGCTCTTAAGGCCAGCGATTTCCCCCTTTTCCTCTGCCATCGCTTTGTAGTACCGAAACCCAGGCGTTGCACCCTGCATCCAATGCATCATAACAAAGGTAAGGATCTCATCGTCGCTGGGATTGTAGTGTGCCAAGTCCATCCAATCATGATATTTCTCCAAGAACCATCCCAGTAGACCCACCGGCGAGTCTCCAAGCCCGAAACCTAGAGATTGTGGACGCGTCATTTGAATTTGTGCATAGCCCATCTTGCTTTTGTAAAAYGCTTGTGTCTGGACGAGCGCCTCCTGCTCTTTCAATGAATAGAGAAACTTGCTGAGCACCAGGCGTCCAAAAAYCAAWGGGTTCTTGTAGACGGGCGGAGGCCCACAAAACATGAGGTTGAAATGGCAAGCGCGGACGTGCTGTGGATAGAGCATAGCCATGTTTCGCGTCACAAGGCTGCCAAAGTCACCACCTTGGGTGACGAACTTTTTGTAGACGAGAATGTCGACCATAAGGATTTTGAACGCGTGAGCAGTGAGGAGGGGACCAAACAAGGACTTGGTAGGGGCATCTCCAGGGCCAAAGCCAGGCAGAGATGCCACGACAACATGAAAGGCTGGATCAGAGGGGGAGGGAGGATCCGTAAGCGGCTGGATGAGCTTCTGCGCTTCTAGGAAGGACCCGGGCCAGCCGGCAACAAAGAGTAGAGGAGTGGCAGTAGGAGAGGAGGATGGGTGATGGGCGAAGTGTATTAGTTGTGGTCCGTACGAAGGAACATCGATAAGAACCTTGTACTGCTTGAAAGTCGAATTGATGATTGCCTGAAGAATGACGGATATCAGTGAAGGAAGACGACGAATCTTCTATGCTGTACTTCTTGTGCTCGCCAATCGAATCCATTCTCCCAGTATTCMGCCAGTCTTTTGACCTCTGCCACCTTTGAGCCATGRCTCCAATCYTCCTCATCTAGKTCTTCAAGTTCTTTCGGATAGCGAGCCAGCCTCAACTTTTGCTTGGTCGTAGAAAGCAGATCATCGTCAAGGTGGAGGTTGTAGGGGACTGGCTGATGGAGCTGATATTCGTCCATTAYGGCCATCGTATATGCTKTATTAGGACATTGAATAGGTGGAGGGGACTTGAGCCTATTTGTAGCTCTTGTCGGTCATTTTGGACATGACAAAACAAAGCAAGAAGAATGACCGAGARGACGCAATTGCCGATTGAATATCTCGGCTATTACTCGGGTGGACTCTCTCATGGCCGAAATGAGTTGGAATGTCTTGGCGCGGATCATTTATCACCAATTCTGATACAGGATGAGGTTTGGTGTCATTTGAGACAATGTGGGAATYAGTTYTTTCTTTTTTATATGAGCTTCAAAAGCGGTATTGGGAATACTTTGTCGAAATAACCTAATAACAGGAATATAATGCGAAGGATATSTAAAGGTAGTGTTTAAATCTACACCAAAAATATGTGTGGGGTGGAATATGATTCAGACCCGAGGACCCCTCGGACACCCACTTTTTCTGCCCCRTATTTCTTTGTATTTGGTGATCCACATCTGATAGATGGATCGGCAACTCGGTTGCGCATGGCACGCGGTGCACCCGCGCATGATCTGGATCAGTCGGCGGGTGTAGTCCGGAGCATTGAAGTTCTCCCCAAAGACAAGCCAGGCGGAGACCGAGCAGCATGCAAAGATTGGTCTATCTCAATCTTTACGTTGGGGAAGAACGCGCTGAGACAAACCCGGCTAGCAGCAGCAAAAATGCACGAAGCTCACCTGTGCTTCGTTCTGGAAAGCGTGCGAATGCATATTACATCAATTCAGCCGGTCTCAATCACAGGTCAGCCACGTTCAAATGATTGAGACCGTTGATTCAAATGCGCTTCGACTCTTAACAATTCTGTAAGCCCCAAGTTCAACATCTCAAAGCCGGTAAGAGCAGGACTTGGCGATCGGCACTCTTGTCATTGCCTTCTTGCCAAGATATGAAATATGGTAGCAAGGGTCAGGAAGAATACCCGAAATCTCGGAGCCGATTGCTATGCATGAGTGGATCATCTTTGCAATAAAACACATGTTATTTGACAGCATATCGAGTGGGAGGCTATCGCATTGTGACATGAAAGTACAAACGTTAGCGAAGGGTCGCCCTGTACCGGAACGTTAGTCATATTAGTGAGTGGTGGCTGGAAAGACGTTACCGTGAGCGTGCCACGTGCGTCTATTGTATGACCAGGAACAAATAGGGAAAAGCTGTTGATTTTTGGCATCGACCGAGTGACGACTAGAAAAGCAAGATCCTTGTCAACATCACGGCCGCGTGAGCATTTGACATTACAGGGAGAAACTGGAGGTCAAGGGTTATTAGGTAATTTCATGCAGCATCGTTCTGTCACCGCCGAGCCAGGCTTACGGAAGCTTCAACGGCTGTCGAGAAAGCTTTATCTCTATCCACTATCATCAGCCTACCGCGGCCGCAAGTCTGTCAATCTTCCGGCCTTATGCACAAGACCCAGCAAGTTGAAGGGTATCGTTTCCCACTTCCAGCATCATCATCTGAACGACTGTCCTACCTTTGGAGCAAGAACATGAGCCATCGATACGGCCGCGTTGTGATATTCAAACAGGCTCAACAAAGAAGAGCAACGTCGTAAGTTGATAGCCGCATCTCATCCAAGCAGATCGTGACATGAACATGAGAGCGTGGCAAACTTCTCGTCCGGCGCTGATGATCCCGCCATCTCCACTCGACACTCACTGCCGAATTTTGAGACTGGAGGCGTTGACCTGCGTGGCCAGAGATATTTAATGTCGACTCTTCAAGCCACTATGACTTCCACACGAAAAGATCCGCAGCCTTTGCACTGGAGATCGACCTTCAGGAGATGAAGCGGCTGATCTGCCCAACCCCCATCCAGATGTGGGGTCTTGAAGCGAGGGCAACCCCAGATTTCCACGTAAAGAGCCAAGAGGCCGATTGGTGATTGGCAGCGAAAAAYAGAAGTCGCTGCATGCATGTACGGTAATGGTTGTCGCATTATGCATGAATGACCGAGCGCAAGAGCTTTCTTTTTCTTCCTGCAAAATGTCCCTGTCAGAGAACCCTTGACAGCTTCGACATGCTAGCACTGATGTCCTACAAATCGCGAATGCTCTCATGATGCAAGACTATCGCTCAGAATAAAAAAATATGACACGTTGCTGCAAGACTATTGACGCATCGCCATCTAATCGGGAGCCAATCGAACATTCTCGTCCCGAAAACGGCGCGCAGATCAAGGTGGCTGCAAGGTCGCATTTGGTAGCGAGAGCTCGAGCCAGGGATCCGAGATCTGGGGTTCTGTGAGATCATTGGCTCGAGTTGCTTCCATGAATTTTCCGACGATCTCCTTGCAGGAAGCTTGAATTTCTAGACTTGTTCGGCTATTGTCTAGCTGAGTGCCTTGCATGGACAGCAACGYTTTTGCCGAGCTTCCTTGCTTCGCGCAGCCAAGAAAAAAAGGTCCTCCAGCTGAACAGATATCGTGGTCAATCTCGAGTCCAGCTGGCTGGGTCCTTTGTCTTCTGTCCACGGCGCTTCAAGTACCTCGATCCGCCATCGTCTTCACTAGAACTTTTTTCGTCCTTTTCAATGGGACAATCCAGGAGCAACCAAGATGACGATGGACATTACATCTTATGGCGATGGCGGCTGGAAGGTGACCCTGGTTGCTGCGATCCTGATATTCATGCAAGTTCTTGCCGTCTCTGGACGAATCATTTCCAGGTCCATGAAGAAAGCAAGGTTAGCTGTGGATGACTACGTCTTGATCTTTGGCACTGTAAGCAAAGTTGTTGTATTCTTGTTACTCCCGCCCAATTGACACGAACTCAGGTCTTGACGTTCACACTATGTGCCCTTGCAATGACCTGTAAGTGCCACGACCTGCGCATCGACATCAACCCAAGACTGAGGTGTGAGAGACCCGAGGATCGCAGGCGTACGCTCCACAAACGATCAATACTCAACAGACTCATCCCTTGCCAAGCAGGTAGCTCGCCATGCTCTGTCTCCGCATCGCGCACTGGCTAACGAGATACAAAGGCCTCCCTCGCGTGGACGATCCTCTATGGGCTGTCGATTGCAGTCGCCAAATGGGCGATCCTCTTGCTCTACCTCCGTGTCTTCACAATGCGCAGCCGCCCCTTCTCCATCACTGTCTACATGATGGGCCTTATTATCACTGCCACTGCGCTAGCCAACACTTTCGCAGCCATCTTCCAATGTTCGCCTATACATGTCGCGTGGCAAGCATCTGCAAGCGATGACGCCAGGCAGGCCAAGTGCCTCAGCACGGCCACCTTTGATGAATACATGGCGATCCCCAATGTGATCACGGGTGCGGTCATGATTCTAATGCCGCTTCCCCCAGTCTTGAGACTCAACGTGGCAACTCTACAGAAGATCGCATTGAGCGCGACCTTCTTACATGGTGCCATGTATGACCATCCCCTGCCGCTTCTCTCTGCCCAAGAACCTTCCCTGCTATTGCTGACTCAGTCTTCTCAGCGGCCTCTTTGCCTCCTCCGCCCGGCTATACATCCTCTCCCATCCCTCCTCCCCTGCGTCTCCCTCCTCCCCCATCACAACAACAATTTACACCATCAACGAACCCGCCAACTACATCATCGCCGCCTGCCTCCCCACCCTTCGCCCCATTTTCGTTGCCATCCTGCCCGAGCGCTTCTTCGTCCTATCCCGCCCGCGCGCGTCAGTCAATTCTGGATCGCCTTACTCCTCGATGGTGCTGAAAATCACTTGGCCGAGGGGAAGATTGGTGCCGAAGATGGTTCTCGAGAGGGGTGGAAGCAGCTGGTGGGGCCAGTTGGAGAGCCCGCCCGCGGGGCAGAGTGTTGGTGGCGGTGGGAGGAGGCCAACCTTGAGAACAGGGTGGTGGAGCAGGAGTAGGCAGGGGAGTTGGGGGAGAGATGTGGAGAGGGCGCTTGGTGGGGTCGAGGGTCAGGTGGGAGAGGGGAGGGAGAGGAGGCTGGAGAGCGCAACGACAGCGGCTGGCGATAGCGTTGATGAGGGAGGTACGAAGGAGGTAAGAATCAAAGAAGAAAAGGTTGAAGAGAGGGAGAAGCAGTAAGTGCAGGAGCCACCGGCTGGTCCGAGGATCTGGCAGACGATCCAACTTCAGAGACTCTAATCTTGAGTATCTTTGTCGCATTGTGTCTGTGCATCGGCGTTCCTTTATTGTGCGATGCAGCATCTAGCCTAATGTACTTTCGGGTTGAAAATTTGGTCTGATTAATTCGTTACCCAAGTTTTCATAAGAAGATTCACCGCGTTCTAACAAAGTTCAACCGATTCCAAGAATAAGGGCAACGCTTGTGGCGCTTGCCTGACGTGTTGCACCGCATTCACATATTGACTACCTCCTATCGACTCCATGGCTTGCCTATGGAAGCCGCGATGGTTACATGGCGTTCCATACCGCCCCTTTTGCGCCGTCAACCAGAATTACTCAACATTCCGGAGCGAAAAGGGCAAACCATGCCCAATCATGCTTTCATATATAAGAGACAAGCTTGTCTCTTATGTTCACGTACTCGAATCCTCTTCGCCCTTGTTTTACTGAACCGATTCTCGACCTCAAAAAACTTACTTTCGCAGTACTAAGACCCCGTCGCCACCAAGCATGCCTCTACGCCTCCACGGCCTCCCAGATGCCCCTAGTCCCGAACCCAACAGGCCATTAACACCTGACGCTGAGGATGACGTCTCTCTATTCAGGAGGCTTTGTAAGACTTTCCCCACTTTATGCACTTTTATATGATTGTTTGGCCCGTACTTCCAAATGTTTTCCTTCTCTCCGCCTTCCTTGTCGCTACTTTCTGCCCGCTGGTCCTACTGCGTTTCTCGCGACTTCCACCGTTGCCAGTCACTTTTCCATGCTCTTCTCATTATGGAATCGCCCTTGTCCCGCCCCTTCCATCCCAATCCCCATCACTAACCCAAAGTGCAGACACCAACCTCACCAACCTAGACACCGCCCTCCTCTCCACCCGCCACACCATCCTCGCTCTCTACGGCGACCGCCAACACCTCGAGGACTTGGGTGCCGGCGTTCCGGCCTCAGGTCCCCTCCGGGATCGCCACGATGGATTGACGGAGCAGTGTCGGCGCCACATCGAGGACCTGCGAGCACACGCGGTAGCACTCGAGAGCGCGGCCGATGAGATCGGGAACGTGTTGCTGGAATGGTTGAGGGAAACGTTTGAAAGTGGGGGGGAGGAGGGGCTGGCGGCGATGCTGGAGGAGGTGGGGGAGGATGTGTGGCTGTTG
>MSTJ01000352.1:0-18161 GCA_001956345.1 Ramalina peruviana | reverse complement strand
GTGTCGAGAGTGGAGACACGGACCGCCGTGTTACGAATTTCAGCACTGCAAAAAAGCTAAATGGCTATCTCATGACTCGACCCCTCTCAACACCTTCAATTGCAACACGACGAAAGGCCAATTGACGAATCACAACAACCTTGTATATCTTCAACACTCTCTAAGCAAGCTTCAGTCTCCACATCAGACCCTCTTAGCGCGATCCGGACTCCGCTTCTCGTGTCTAGCAAACAACCACCTCGACACATTGTCCAAAATGTGGTGGCGTGGGTGGAGCTTTCATGAACATAATGTTCTGATTATCAATATCACCCCTGCTAGCGTCAACGGAAACGCCACAACCGCCCTGTCATTTGGAAAATGGCTAGAAAGCACTTTGGAGATAGCGATGTTTAGAAGCGGCTAACTACGGCTTGGCTCATCACTGACGTTTTTGGTAGGGCTATCAAGCGACGGTCGATGCTATGATGATTTGAGGGTGCAATTGATCCTCGGTGCGTGATGAGGCTGTAGATGGATTTTTTCAAGCAAGCTGAGGCCATGGATGGACCCCTAAGCTCGAATTGAGCGTGAAGAAGGATTCCAAAGCCTTTTTCTAAAGCTGTAGATGGATCCCGAAGTATCAAGTGGCTCGAAAGGGGGGCGAGATGGTAGCTCAATGGCTGCGAAGCCATTCTGACTGTGATGGGAAAGCGACAGGCATAGTTGGAGTAACGTGCTGGCAAATGGCTAGCCCGGTGGTTCATTCGATACGGCGGTTTCATCACGGAGCGGTGACGGTACGTCTCGCTTATTGCCCACATGACCGCTTTCTGTTTTGCTCTCTCTTCCTTCTGCACACACGATCATCACATACAGGTTCAAAGCCTGTACACATGCTGCTGTCTCATCTACAGCAACAACAACAACATATCGTGTGTTCTGTGGTTCTTTTTCGGGTTGCTCGCCGTTTGCTCTCAAAGTGAGTGCACTATTACCGTCCTTTCTGGCCATCTCTGGCCGCTTTCAGAGCTCTAAATCGCCGTTTGGGTTCATTTTGAGCTCTCTACACGCTTCTATGCCCTTTCTGGCTCTTCTAGACTGTCTTCAGCCCCTATCTGACCATCATCATCATCAGTCTGTTCTTCAGGTTTCATTCTTTTTTGCCTAGCGCCTCACGGCCTGAGACCTACCCAGACATCCCCGGCTTCAGACCGCTCGCAAGCCAAGCACAATCATGTGCATCGAGTGGGTCTGCCAGTTCTGCCAGGTCCTGAACCAGGACCTGGGAGACGACCAGTGCTGGGACCCCTGTGGAGAGGRGTGTGCGCTCCCGGAGGAGAGGTGGAGTGAGGTGARCTATAWCCCATACGCGATGTTTTGACGAAATGACGCSTTTCTYTKGTGATTGCAACGTATTTGCTTGCTGTGGATTTAAGTTACAACGCTAATCAATCTAMAATTATAGGAGTGCAAGTTGTGCCCGGCCTGCACCTTCTACTGGTGGCAGAGGGCCGTGGCGGGGGAGGAAGGGGAGGAAGAGGAGGAAGAGGAGGACGAGGAGGGAGAGGAGGAGGAGGAGATGGGCGGCCAGTGAGCCGCCCGGGGGATTGGCAAGCTGTGGGGCAGCAGGCAAGCATGAGAATTTTGTCAGGTACGATACTGAACCCCTATCACCGGCTTCACACACACTAATCTCAAATTACAGATTGTGTTTACGGGGCGGGACGGAGCGCTCCACCAAGGCCAGCAGCACCAGAAAAGCAGTCAAGGGCCAAGGAACATCTACAACACGTCCGTGGGTGGCATGGCCGCCGGAAACTACGCTTCGCCGCTGCCGGCTTACAATTTTCAGAGCGTACCGACCCCCTTCGTCAGCATCCGACAATGGCACCGCATCCTCGCTACGACGCCAGCACGGCTTCAGCTCCTACCCTACCGATGGTCCAGCCACAGGCACGTCTAGTCGGCCACCTCCACCACCTACTGATTCTACTTCAGCTCCCTTGATTCCTTGTCTTCGGCGTTCGCTCAGTGATATTCTAGAGTATGTGGAGCGGTGGCAGCAACGTTACGATTCTTTCTTTTGTGATTAGGTAGGCGTTTGTAGTTTCGGCTACATTTAATGAATGAGATCTTTCCTTTCTTTGAAGTGTTCGGATCACATTGCTTGATTGTGCTATATCTTTCGTCCATACGCTAGGCTATGTCTGCAACCATGTAGATGTCCTGGCATACGTAATCAGCATGGATTCAAGTGGGCACGGAGCCTTGAGATATCAATGTTGATGGATATCACAGTAGACTGGACCATGTAGCAGCCGTGTAGCAATGATTCTACAAGTATGTGTGTACACAAACCGGACCCCTATGAAAGCTCTCCTACTAAACCCCATTCTCGAGCCCCCTTTCATCGCCACCCACCTCCCTGCTCTTACCTCGTGACAGCATCAGTGATATCCTCAATGATTCCATCACAGTCATCTACCAGCAAAGCTATCCTTGTCTCCAACCCCCTAGCATCGCTGATACCTCATCCCGCCACGCGCTTCGTTTACCCTAGCAAACCTACTTCATCCATCGCTGAGCCTCCTAGCATGGCTTCAACAAGAATCCCACATACGGGAATCCATCCCCAACGGAGCTATACCTGCAACCCTCCATTCTCATAGCCACTCAATCATCCGTATACACACGCCCCCAGCAAGCGTAACGCACTGCTCTAGCTTCCTACATTAATACCATCACCCCGTCAGCCCAGCGGGCGCCAGTAGGACGTACGCACAAGATGCAAGGCTTCTAATGGCGGATCAAGACCGGACGTAGCCACCGACCCTCCGATACGAGGCGATTGAGGGGGAAGAGGAAGAGGGTGAGGAAGAAGAGAGACCAGTAGAAGAGAGCGATGTCGGTCATGTTTTGCGCGTTTGGGGTTCTTTGGCGTTTGGGAGAGGAGGGCTGTCTTTATGAAAGTTGTGTAGGGGTTTGGGGTTGTGTTCGGAGTGTGGATGGGTTGGAAGTAAGATGGAGATGTGGAAAGGAGGTCTGGCGGGAGACGGTATGTTGCATATTGCATATGTGCTTTCCCGCCTTTGACATTGGGGGCCAGCTATTGTTATCATCATGATCAAGGATTTGAGAAGTGTATTGCAATGTCATTGCATTAGCCTTCTGCAGCATAATCCTAATCGAAGCATTGAAATCAGTTCTTAACAGCTTCCACAATCGAGCCGTCCTCGCCCTGATCCAATGCATCCAGCGCTTGCATATCCTCACCCGATAGCTCGAATCCATACACGTCGGCATTCGCGGTGATGCGGCTCGGCGTATCGCTCTTGGGTAAGCTGACCCAGCCCTTTTGGAGGCTGTATCGGATGAGGACTTGAGCGGTGCTTCGACCCAGCTTCTCGGAGATCTTGACCAGGGTCTGRTCGTGCGCTTTTTGATTCCTGACTATCGGAGCGTAGGCTTCGATGACGATGTCRTTCTTCTTGCAGTAGTCGACGATGGTGCGCTGTTGGCACCAGGGGTGAAGCTAAGAATGACAGGATTATCAGCATCAGGGGWGGCCACCAAATTCGGATATGGCATTCCGACTGTGAGATAGCCCATCCCCAGCAAAAACTTGCCWCTRTTGCWTAACAGTGAAAAGGACGGAATGCCAGACCCTGCACGGAACGGAGAAAGCAGGAGAGGCGGAAAGAAGAATACCTGCATACCTCAATCTGATTGACCATCGGCGGGAACACCTTGGCCCACTCCYTCATTTCCTCAATCGCCCCRACCCCAAAATTACTCACTCCAATAGCCTTCGCCCTCCCCTCCTCATACAACCTCTCCAACCCCTGCCACATCTCCTTCCTCGCYTTYGCACCCGCATGYGGCGAATGTATCAGAAAGAGATCYRCATACGCCATRTCCTCTCCCTGCGACYCYTCAGTCTCTCCCCCGATCTTCTTCACACTATCAAGTAGCTTCTGATACGTYTTCTCGGGACCGCCTCCGGGACTCAGCACTTTGGTGCACAGGAAGACTTCGGAGCGAGGGATCCCGCTGGCTCGGACGGCGGCGCCCATTTCAGCTTCGTTCTGGTAGTACTGCGCCGAGTCGATGTGGCGGTAGCCGGAGCGRAGGGCGCTRAGGCATGATTCTGTGCTGACRGTAGGAGGGGAGAGGTAGAGCCCAAATCCGAGGCGGGGGATCTTGTGGGTGCAATTGGGAAGGGGCAAAGTGTCTTGGATGGATAACTTGGAGGAGGTYATGGTTTCGTTSGGGTTGGAAGCRTAGAATTCATCTGCGGCTTTGCGACCTTCGGGCGTGGATTGGAATTCTGCGGGGAGAAGTTTGTGATGCGGGTGGAGATGCCTGTTTGAGCTGTCAATTGCCTGTGAAGATACAATGATGATGATGTCAGGATCGAGTTCTTACGACTCTGGCTTTCCTGGGAGTACCATTTTCACTGTCTGGAGCTTGCGAATGTATTTGCTTTGAAGAAATTGAATCTGAAGACATGACGTTGATGATGCTTATCGATAAGCCTCCCCCAGACGCGCCAATCGAAGGATCATACGCTTGTTACGGGGAAGGCGCAGGTGAAAAGTCAATTGGGGGAATCAAGAACGGAAATGGCGAGAAAGACATGAATAGTGCTTGGTGAAGGGTCAAGGGCCTCGGGATGAGCAGGTTGCGTTAAGACGAGAGTCTCAATCATGGGATATCACTATCACAAGATGCATATCACCATCCCTGAATATTGAGAAAAATAGTGATAGACAGCCTGCGACATTCATGGCCAATGAGTAATCTCATCTTGCGGCAAAGTAGCTGCTGACTCCCCTGACGATGATGACGCATATTGTTGTTGTAGCCAAAGGGCCCCCTCAACGCTGGCCCGAAAAGCCCCTGAGAGCTGAGAGAATAAATTCGCCGGCAGAGGTGCCCCCGGAGGCGTAATTGACTTAGCGGATCTCTGCCCTCGACTGTTCCCCCCATAGCAGATTTGCAATTGCCGAGGTCTTTTCCCCAGAATTCTCCCCATGCTTTTGTTTCTCCACCACTGGTGCCGGCGACCTCCTGCTGTCTGCAAGTCACAAACTCTCTTCCCTGCAAGCCCATGCATTTAACGGCCGTATCAACCAATCATGCTCGCCCTTCATTAGGGTTCAGCGGGTTTCCGCCGTTAGTGATGTCGACCTGACGGTGGGTGATTGGCAAGATGACGACGAGGTGCGTTGAGGCTGCATGTACCGACAAGGAGCGCCGCTGCACGAGTCATGGTCTTCGATTATCTTAGCGGGGTTCTTGATGCCCTTCTTCATTCCTTCATCTTCAGGACCTTTTCGTCTTTTTGCCGTGGAAGGTTCAAGCACATTAGACTGGAGACTCGACGACGCCGACAATGGCACCACCACGATTCATGGGCCTGACCGGCCGCCCGCTCTCTCTCGCTGTCTCTACCGTTGCAACGACCGGTTTCGTGCTCTTTGGCTATGACCAGGGCGTCATGTCGGGAATCATCACAGCGCCAGCCTTCAATGACCTTTTTACCGCGACCAAGGACAACTCGACCATGCAGGGTTTCGTTACTGCAATATACGAGATCGGTACGCCAATTGACTTGAAGATCCAAAAGGCAAAAGTAAAAGACATGATTCGCTGATATTTGGATCGACAGGCTGCCTCTTCGGCGCAATCTTCATTCTCGCCTTTGGCGATTTTCTTGGTCGACGGCGCGCCATGATGATGGGCGGCAGCATTATGATCCTCGGCGTCATCATTCAAGTCTCCAGTGAGCGGGGTGCGACGCCCCTCGCACAGTTCATCATTGGCAGGACCATCACAGGAGTCGGGAATGGCATCAACACTAGCACGATACCTACATATCAAGCCGAGTGCTCGAGAACGAGTAATAGAGGATTGTTGATCTGTATTGAAGGCGGCGTGATCGCCTTTGGGACATTGGTGGCATACTGGATCGATTACGGGGCGAGCTACGGCTCCGCCGACCTGGTCTGGCGCTTCCCCATCTCCTTCCAGATTGTCTTCGCACTCGTCTTGGCCATTGGTCCCATCTGGTTGCCCGAGTCCCCGAGATGGCTGCTCACCCGGGAGAGATGGGAGGAAGGCGAGACCGTCATCGCCGCTCTGCGGGGCCTCGAAGTGGATGCGAAAGAAACCCAGCTGCAGAAGCAGATCATTCTTGATAGCATCAAGGCTTCAGGGTACGCAGGTCGTAAAGGCACCCCTCTCAAAGCCGTCTTCACTGGAGGCAAGACTCAGCACTTCCGTCGTATGATGTTGGGCGTGAGCTCGCAATTCATGCAGCAAGTCGGTGAGTAAAGATCGGTGGCCGTCCTTCCTTGCTTTTCTTCAGTCCTCTCGAGGAGAATTTCATCAGCTGAAGCAATACTGAATTCGCCGTCTGCTTAGGTGGATGCAATGCCGTCATCTACTACTTTCCGATTCTATTCGAAACTTCGATCAACCAGACGCACAACATGTCGCTGCTGCTCGGTGGTGTCAACATGATCGTATACGCCATCTTCGCAACGGTATCCTGGTTCATCATCGAAAGGGTCGGGCGAAGGAAGTTGTTCTTATGGGGCACGGTCGGTCAGTGCCTGAGCATGGTCCTGGTCTTCGCTTGCTTGATACCCGACACGCCGGCCGCAGCCAAGGGCGCCGCTGTCGGTCTATTCACGTACATTGCAAGCTTTGGAGCTAGCTGGTTGCCTCTGCCATGGGTTAGTCTCCTCTCATCCCCTACCTTTCCTCCTTCCAGTCTCCCCATGCCTTCTCATCTTCCATATACTAACAACCCAATCCACGCAGCTCTACCCCGCCGAAGTCAACCCCATCAAAACCCGCCAGAAAGCCAACGCCCTCTCCACCTGCTCCAACTGGCTCTTCAATTTCCGTCAGTCCTCTTTCCCCCTCCCCTCYCCTCCCCTCCACTTCCCATTGACCTACCCATCTCCTTCYYCCTTCTCCTCCCCCTTCCCTTCCCCCTTAACSYAACGTTCTAACACCCCACAACYACAGTAATYGTCATGATCACCCCCGTAATGATCACCAACATCGGRTGGGGCACCTACCTCTTCTTCGCYATYGTCAACGCCTGCTTCCTGCCCGTCATCTACTTCACCTACCCGGAAACCGCGCGCCGCAGCCTCGAGGAAATCGATATCATTTTCGCCAAGGGKTATTGTGAGAAGATTGGGTATGTAAGGGCGGCGAGRGAACTGCCRTTYTTGAGTGATGAGGAGATTGATCGGAAGGCGGGGGAGTATGGGCTTGTYGATGAGGTGGTGGGTGGGGGGCTGGGGGTGGAGGAGAAAGGGGAAGGTGGGGTGTTTGGGGAGAAAGGGAGGAGTGATATGAGTCTATGAAAGGGGCTGAGAGGGTGGGTGATGTTGGGCTTATCGTGGGTTGACGATGGCGGTTGGGGTTGAGGGGTAAGTATACTACCAAGTACTCTATGGACATCAATTAAAAGATCTCAGCACCATCTCATCATCTGCGCACCGAAGATCATTTCAACCTATGGGCGTGTCTCTCTCCCTCTCATTCGCCCGCGGCACCTTCGCTCGTGGTTTCTATGCTTTCAGTCCACGATGACAGATCTGCTAAAAAGGTCTCTCTCGTCCTGGAAGAAAATACCACAGATACATGAGGAGCAGTGGAAAGATGCTTGGCAAGAAACTCCATGAAAGGAACTCTACAAGAACTTTTCCAACCCAAAGCACGGAAATATTCATCTCTAAACAGTCATGATTTTGCTTTTGTGTCTCCAGCTATGCACCTCCATCTCGTCCCTCTCTTCGCCTCATTGTTTCTCAGATCCCTCCTGACTTTTCACCCATTTCCAGACCTTCCCAAAGAACTCCTGGTCGATAGGTTTCACCTCTGCTAGGATGGGGCTTGCCTTGATGCTTTTGCCCATCTCGAACCGACTCACCTTTTTGTCCTGGCCTGCCTTTCCATCTTCTTCCTCCTTCCCCCTCTCCTCACCCACATACGCTCCCTTCCACAAGCCCAACAGCTTCCTGGCAGGGTGTTCCCTCTTCTCGTCCTGCAGATTTTCCAGCCTCTGCACCCACTCGCCAGGCGCCAAGATCTCGAGATTCGGTTCCCAGGGTGTGACCCAGTTGAGCATATCGGTCCATGTGGGCGAAGTGTGGGGGTTGATGAGGTGGTAGACGGGACATTCGTTGCCGGGGTCAGCATCGGCGAGAGCGGGTTGCTTCTTCTTCTCCCCCTGCTTCTCCTGTTCTTCTTCTGTGGGCACACATACCATCGAARACAGCGTCTGCACCACCGCCTCCGCCGCCAAATCGACCTTCAACCAGCCCAACACCTCCCCTTCCCCCAGATCCGGCAGCGCTCCCGTGACCGCCACGGCCGAAAACATGAGCGGCCACGCTTCCGTCACGTTCCAGACTCCCCTCTCCCCATCMCCGCAGAGCTGGCCGATCCGAAGGATGGTTAGTCGGTCCTTCAGCCCGCCGCTCGTGTACGCATTCCCGCAGATGGCTTCGGCGATCCACTTCGACTGCGCGTAGCCCATGGAGCTGGCATCGCRGGGRTCGCGGGAGATACGTTCGGGGATGTTAGCYGGGGAYGTGGGCGAGAGCACCGAAGCGGTGGAGGAGCAGAAGAGGAAAGTCGCGCGYTGRGYGGTRGAGCGGGTGAAGTTGAKGAGGTTGTTGAGGCCCTGTAGATGCGGGCTGAAGCCYGAGAGGGAGATGTTGAAGTTGACGGCCCAGGCCGCGTGGATGACGGATGTTGCCGTCTGACGAAGCGAGGTGAGGGTGKTGGGGGGGAGGCCTAGGTTAGGGTCTGTGAGCTTGCAGGGGTGGAGGTGGATGGTTGCTTTTGAGGAGGGGAGGGGAGGGAGGCCTTTGGAGGTGAGAGCTTTGGCGAGGCGGGATTCGGCGGCGTGGACATCGGTGGCGCGGATGAGGCAGTGGATGTCGGTGACGGAGGGGAGGGTGCGGAGGAGGTGGAATATCCAGATGCCGAGGGTTCCCGTCACACCCGTCAGGATGATTGTTTGGCGGTCCGATGAAGTGGACGGTTCGTGGGATGGGCCTTGGTCTTGGAAATCTGGTTCTGAAGTTAGAATTAAGCATCGAATGCGATYTCTCGCCGATYAGGCGTTTGTTGTTGGGTTTCTATGAAATGCACGGCAACACAAAGAATAGRAAGTCTCACCACCAAATCGCCTCAAAAGATCCTCCATACGCTCCTTGTTCTCCTTCTCCTTCTCTGCTGCCTTGCCCTCAGATAATCCAATCATGTGCTTAGCCAATCCTTCCGCTGATCCACAATCGTAAACCACGTTGGGCGGAAGCTCTACCCCTAATGGGCGGCCATAATCCCGCTGTACCTGCTCCCTGATCTCCATAATGGCCACCGAGTCAGCTCCTAATGCATGCAAATCTTCCTCGACTGGCAATTCTGTCTTTGGAGAATCACCGATTACCCTTGCCTTGACAATCCGGTAGATGTTCTGTCTGATGGAAGCGCCGTCGAGCAGCTGCGTCGAACCCTGCTCATTCGATTGGCTTTGATARGCGGTGTTGATCTCTTTGGARAATGACTCCTCTATTTCTCGTCGGATGTACGTCCCCTTACTGGTCGTCTGAAGCTTGGCAGAGTGTGGAGATATTCCAACGACCATGTGCCTCGCTATTCGCGCATGTGGTGAGCCTTTGGCGTTCTCCTGCTCGATGATCGGCCAGACCTTGTCCAGTACCTCCGTGTGTGAGTGGAAACCGTGGCGTCGAAACACTAAGCAGCCGGGATAGGGACGATTGGTGCCAAACACGTAGATTTCTCGAACCAGTCCACCCAGTCCCGCTGCTCTGACGGAGCCCATCAATTGACTTTCAAGGGGTGCAGCGTCGAATTTCTTGCCAGTYGAAAGCGTCAATTGGCCATCTGCCCGTGAGTGGTAGCGCCATAAGCCTTTGGTTGACGGGTGTGGCTCGAAAAGATCCGAGGTAGCGTAGCTTCCATCGTCACGGTTAGTCTTCGCCATGAATGGCCAGTCCTTCAGGACCAGCTCTGCCAGATTGTCTTCTTGAGGCTCGAAAGTCATGCTCGAACATGGATACTCTCGCAGATACTGCCAATCTTGATCGTTCTCAAAGTCACGATGCGAACTCAGAATGAAACCACATTCAGCACTTCCGTATCTGGACAAGAGGCGGACCCCTTTCTTTACCAGCTCGTCGCCAAGATCCTTTGAGAGAGCAGCTCCGCCAACGCTCACAAGATCCATGCTCTGGAACATCTGGATGCCTTCGGGGAGAGCGGACAACGTCTCAAGCACATATGGCACAGCAGCAAAATAACGAAGGGGGCAGTTTCCCGCATAGGTATCCTTTGGTTGCTGCTCTGAAAAGCGTTTGATCGTTTCGACGGCGCGAAGAACGTAGTCTGGGGTAATTGGCTTATCCTGAAGTCCTGGAAATAGCCAGATCAAGGCGCTGCTGCTCCATGCTCGGAAACAGTCAGCTGGCCCGCCATGATAGAGAGGTGTCGTCGTGAATGTCGCTGGCCGGAAGAGCTCGCCGTCCTCAAACCCTGGTAAGACCCCAACGGCCCCTGAGTGGGTGATTGGTATGGCCTTGGGTAACCCCGAAGACGTTCCCGAGGTGTGATGCACATACGCTACATCCGCTGGATCGTGGCGTGCAGCAGGAGAGCATTGTGCAGGAGATTTCGACTCGGGAAAGTCTGGTACCAGCCTCGATTGGAGCAGGAAGGCAGGATCGTCCTCAGATGCCCTCTTGACAGCGTTTTGGACAAGCACTTGGTGTTTGCTATCGTGCAGGACCAAGGCAGCACCCGTCAGCTTACATAGATGCGCTACTGCAGCATCTGACAGCTCTGGTGCAACGAGCACCACGGCGAACCCGTTACGTATCAGAGCTAGCCAGCAGAAGAGAAAGGTCCGGCCGCTAGTGCGCAGAAGAGCGACGATCCGGGTGGCCAAGTGGCCAATAGCTGGTTGTGTCAATAGAGCCGCGTACTCCTCGATCTTGTCATGCAGCTGTTTGAACGTGTAGACACAGTGAGTCCACTCCCTGCTTCCCTGAATCCCAGGATCATCGCAGAAACCAACGGCTGGGCGATCAGGATTGATGTTTGATTGATGGAGAAGCAGCTCGTTGACTGTGCTGGCAGTGTTTGAAGAGCTATCAGCGACATTCCTGGCCTCTCCAAGCGTGCAAGTGAAGTAGTTGAGGGAAGACATCATGGGCTAGCGCGTTACAACCTCGTCTTATATCTCTCACATCCCTTGATATGATCCTGAAGCAGTGATATCCATGACTTTACGTGATGCTGCAAGTCACGAGAACGATACATCAGGCCTGTTTCTTACGAAAAATACGGGTACTGCAACCACTAGTCTGCAGCGTATYAAAACYATTCTKTACAGAGACGCCACATTACACGAGATAAGCGCCTATTGGGGACARTGGASACAATGTGCCTCTGTTGGCATTATGAACGTTACAATGTCTGAAGATTTGGAAGAATCTACATGTTGATGTCATGCCCACTTTGGGTTTAGACGGATCTTGCCCTGCATGGAACCATCATCCACCCCTGCCACATAAAGGCCGTCCTAYAGCTTAGTAAGGAAGCCGAAGGCTGAAGGCGGCGTGAGCCGACTGGTTCGTTTCACGGACAATCTGTAGCTTTGTGTGAGCCCGAGCTCTGTGTGAGCCCGAGCTCTAACAGTGACGACGCCGCCCAGACCATGTTTCCTATCGGCTTGAAAGCCTGACAAGATAGCAGCCATGACTGCATGACAGATGGTTTCTCTGCATGCGATTCATTGGTCCTTGCCTGTYCAGTGATGTCTGGTAGGGCGCTCAACTGCAGATGCTGCGTCGCTCGGCTGCTTCTGCGCCAATGCGGCCATTACCACTTGACTTCCGTCATCCAACCTTTGTCTTGTAGCACGGACGGTTTTCTGCCCCGCAGCCCGATGTAGTATTGTTCGGCCCTTCAAAGTTATTGCGATTCAGGTGTCTCTCTCTTCATCCTACCCATATGCTAGTATGGCGTCCGCTGGTACTGAACAACGCCCTGGCTTGGATGATGCGCCTGGCGCTTGGCCGTCCGCATCTGGCAACAGCTTCAGGAAAGAATWTWTGACRCCTACAGGCATTCCAGAGACGTCGCCAGAATCCACAAAYCCTCCCATCAATGATGATACGGCAGCAACTATAGACAATCCCCAGACTGAGAGCGAGAAGCGTCATATCAACGATGAAGAAAAAGGCTCTGCGCCGTCACAACGCGATGATGAAACCTTTCCGCCTTACAAAACGGAATCAAGCCGCAGTCAGCGCACRCATTCCAGCATCTCGACYAGTAGCTTCGATTCGGATGCYACAGACAAAGAGGAAAGGGATACAGACGGAGCCATCATGCCTTTAAAGACCCAGTCCCGGACAAGCGCAGCCCAACGGCCTGGGCTGACGAAGCGGGGTACCGGCCAGATGACAGAGGAGGATGCATTCCGGGTTTTGAGCCGAAGAAAGACAAATCAGAGCGAGTTCCAGGATTCGGTCATTTCCAGGGAGGAGCACCTCGAAGAGCAAGCAGAGATCGAACGCCTCATGTCACGCATGTTTGGACGAGACCGCCAGGCCAATTCTGAAGATGAGAAGACCAGACATGTTGGTCTGGCATTCCGAAACCTGACCGTCCGAGGCATGGGACTCGGTGCCGCCTTGCAGCCCACTGTGGGTGATCCTTTCATGGGAATACCCCGTGCCATCAAGGGCTTGGTGGGTGGAGGGCCAAGGCAGTCAGGCAAGCCTCCAGTCAGAACAATCATCAACGATTTCACCGGCTGTATCAAACCTGGCGAGATGCTTCTGGTCCTTGGCCGCCCTGGCTCTGGATGCTCGACGCTCCTCAAGGTCCTGGCTAACCAGAGGTTCGGTTACGAAAGCATTGACGGTGAGGTCACATACGGCGGAACGGACGCGAAGACCATGGCAAAGAGCTACCGTGGCGAGATCCTCTACAATCCGGAAGACGACCTTCATTACGCCACGTTGAGCGTCAAGAACACCTTGAAATTYGCCTTGACCACCCGTACGCCTGGCAAAGCGTCCAGGAATGAAGGCGAGACGCGTGCTCAATACGTTGCCGAGTTTCTTCGTAGCGTAGCCAAGTTGTTCTGGATCGAGCATACAATGAACACCAAGGTCGGCAATGAGCTGATTCGCGGCGTGTCAGGGGGTGAGAAGAAGCGCGTCAGTATTGCCGAAGCTATGATCACCAAGGCCAGCACGCAATGCTGGGATAACTCGACTCGTGGCCTTGATGCAAGCACCGCCCTTGAGTATGTGCAGTCGTTGAGATCACTGACGAATATGGCACACATCTCCACCGCAATTGCGCTTTATCAGGCCGGCGAGTCTCTGTATGAGCTCTTCGACAAGGTCGTCTTACTCGATGAAGGAAGGTGCCTGTACTACGGTCCAACAGAAGAAGCGGCAAGTTACTTCGAGAATCTGGGATTCAAACGCCCTGCGCGATGGACGACTGCTGACTTCCTCACTTCTGTGACTGATCCTCACGAGCGCCAAGTTCGTACAGGATGGGAGAACCGCATTCCTCAATCCGCCGAGCAATTCGAGAAGGCTTACAAAAGCAGCTTCACCTTTGAGCAGAATGTTCGAGATATTGATGCTCTCGAGAAGCTCAATGAGAACCAGAGGAGAGAGCGCCTCGAAGCCGGTGCCAAAGCGGTGAAGGAGAAGAATTACACCCTCCCCTTCCACAAGCAAGTCTTCGCATGTACTCATCGCCAATTCCTCATCATGATTGGTGATCCGATTTCGCTGGGCGGGAAATGGGGCGGCATCGTATTCCAGTCTCTGATCGTTGGCGCCCTCTTCTACGATTTGCCACCAACTGCTGCTGGYGTYTTCCCCCGTGGAGGAGTCCTGTTCTTCATGTTGCTTTTCAACGCSYTGCTCGCCCTTGCCGAGCTGACTGCAGCCTTCTCCAGCCGCCCYATCCTCCTGAAGCACAAGAGCTTGTWWGTTCTCCTMYGCWGTTRRARTCACRGAAGCATGGCTGATGATAAGTCTAGTTCATTCTATCGTCCTGCYGCCTACGCAATTGCGCAGACGGTTGTGGATGCTCCTCTAGTCTTCATCCAGGTATTTCTCTTCGACATYGTCGTCTACTTCATGGCAAATCTATCGAGGACCGCATCGCAGTTCTTCATCAGCCTCYTGTTTCTCTGGATCCTGACGATGAACATGTACTCTTTCTTCCGAGCAATTGGCGCTTGGTGCGGAWCTTTAGACATTGCGACACGAATCACCGGCGTTTCGATACAAGTGCTGATTGTCTACACTGGKTACCTGATCCCGCCKGTGAAAATGCACCCTTGGTTCAAATGGCTCAYCTGGATCAATCCGGTGCAGTATGGYTTTGAAGCATTGATGTCGAATGAGTTYTACAATCTGGACATCCAGTGCGTACCGCCCTTCTTAGTACCGGAGGGTCCTGGGGCAACGCCTCAATACCAGTCATGCACCACTCAAGGAAGTCAGCCCGGGCRAACCACAGTCAACGGCGGAGATTACATYYYCACTGCTTTYACTTACACRMGAGCACACCTTTGGCGCAATTTCGGTATCATCATCGGGTTCTGGCTTTTCTTTGTCGTTCTGACCATGGTTGGTATGGAGATACAGAAGCCAAACAAAGGTGGTGGCTCTGTCACTATCTTCAAGCGAGGACAAGCACCAGACTCTGTGACGAAAGCGATGGAGAAGGGTAATATACCAGAGGATGAAGAAAAGGCAGCCGCCGCAAAGGAGACAAAGTCGGCAGGAGACGAATCCAGCAGCTCTGACTCACTTCAGACTGTGAAGGGTGTGGCGAGGAACGAATCGGTCTTCACCTACACTAACGTCAACTATGTCATCCCATATGACAAGGGCGAGCGAAAGCTCCTCTCGGATGTACAAGGCTTCGTCCGACCTGGCAAGCTGACTGCCCTKATGGGAGCATCTGGTGCAGGTAAAACGACCTTGTTGAACACACTGGCTCAACGTATCAACTTTGGTGTGGTGTCTGGAGACTTCCTCGTTGACGGTAGACCCCTTCCCAGATCCTTCCAACGTGCAACAGGCTTCGCTGAACAGATGGATGTACATGAGCCAACTTCCACCATTCGAGAAGCCCTCCGATTCTCGGCTTTGCTCCGACAGCCCAAGGAAGTGCCTCTTGAAGAAAAATACGAATACTGTGAACGCATCATTGATCTCTTGGAGATGCGCTCGATTGCAGGGGCGACGATTGGCAAGATCGGCGAGGGCCTAAATCAAGAGCAGCGCAAACGAGTCACTATTGGTGTGGAGCTGGCAAGCAAGCCAGAGCTGTTGATGTTCCTGGATGAGCCTACGTCCGGTCTTGACTCGGGCGCAGCGTTCAACATCATCCGATTCTTACGGAAGCTCGCAGACAGTGGCCAAGCTCTACTGGTCACCATCCATCAGCCGTCATCCGTACTATTTGAACATTTCGATGAGCTGATTCTCCTCAAATCTGGCGGCCGTGTTGTCTACCATGGCGAGCTGGGCCAGGATTCTCGACTGCTCATCGACTACTTCCAGCGTAACGGGGCTCATAAATGTCCAAAGCGTGCAAATCCAGCTGAATATATGTTGGAGGCCATCGGCGCAGGCGACCCTGACTACAATGGCAAAGACTGGGGCGATGTATGGGCGRATTCCCCAGAGCACGGCCGGGTTTCTGAAGAGATCCAAACGATGATTTCMTCTCGTCGCAATGCAGCCTCMGGCAAATCAGCCAATGATGACAGAGAATATGCCATGCCTCTCTCCACCCAGATGTCTGCCGTCATCAAACGAACCTTCACCAACTACTACCGCTCTCCSGAATACCTCATTGGCAAATTCATGTTGCATATTGTGACTGGTCTCTTCAATACGTTCACCTTCTACCACATTGGCTTTGAGCAGATTGACATGCAGAGTCGCCTCTTCTCGATCTTCATGACTCTGACCATCTGCCCCCCATTGATCCAACAACTGCAACCCAAATTCCTCGAATTTCGAAACCTTTATACAGGCCGAGAAGCGAACTCGAAGATCTACTCATGGATAGCATTCGTGACAGGCGCTATACTGGTTGAGCTGCCCTACTCCATCCTCGCAGGGACMATCTACTTTCARTGCTGGTGGTGGGGAGCCATCGGTCACAGAACCACCAAGTTCGACAGCGCTTACACCTGGATGCTGCTGATGCTCTTCGAGATCTACTACGTCGGTTTCGGACAAGCCATCGCCTCATTCTCGCCCAACGAGTTGCTCGCCAGCTTACTCGTGCCCATCTTCTTCCTCTTCGTCGTCTCGTTCTGCGGCGTGGTGGTCCCCTTCGCCGCACTGCCAACTGTAAGCCCCCCTCTGATCCATCACCCCCTTGCATTTCCCTAACTCCTTCGCGCCATTACAATCCTTGCTGACCACCCCTCCCCCCCCTTCTTCAACAGTTCTGGCGCAGATGGATGTACTACCTCTCCCCCTTCACCTACCTCCTCGAAGGTTTCCTCGGCGTCGCCGTGCACGACCGACCCGTCCGCTGCTCCTCCACCGAAGTCGCCCGCTTCTCCGCTCCCCCCGGCCAGACCTGCGCTTCATACACCGCGCCCTACATCGCACAAGCCGGCGGCTACGTGCAGACCGGCGTGGACGGCCTGTGCGAGTTCTGCCAGTACGCCAACGGCGACCAGTTCGCGAGGGGCTTCAATGTGTATTATGAGCACAAGTGGCGTGACTATGGTATCTTCTGGGCGTTCTGCATCTTCAATTTTGTGGTGGTGTTTGCGGCTTCGTGGCTGTATCTGGGTGGGGTGAAGAATTTGAGGAGGAGGTTTAGTAAGGAGGGGAAGGAGCAGGCGAGGATTCGCAGGGAGGCRGGCACGGGKGAGAARGCGTGATGGATGRMTGGATGGGCTTMTGGTCACGGTGGTTGCSGACTTGTGGGGTTCGAGGGGTTTTYYCTTCCTTTCCTTAGCTATGAGATGAGGACAGAAACGGAGGATGTGGGGTCCAAAGGATCCACGGCCTGGCAGCAACGGCRGTGAGATGCAGGCTGGATGCAACGTGCCTGAGGCATCTTATTTCTCTCTCTGTAGTTATTACTGAATGACTTGAACGATGGCCTGCAGAACATGGAAGCATTATGGCGGAGCCAAGACTCGCTATTTCCGGACCGGAAATACGACCATCGCAATTCCAGCTCATACAACAGCCAACCCCCTCTTCTCCTCCCTCCCCTTTGCCCTCCCATCCCAAGCCTTCCCGTCCTCCGCACTATCCTTCTCCACACCCTCCAAGACCTCCCCCTCAGCATCATACACCTCATCCGGCAGCACCGCCCTCTCGATCAGGGTCTCCCTGGGCGGCCAGATGGTACTGAGCACCACGTAAACAAGACTGGTAATCACAAACCCGAGGATCCAGGCGAAGGTGTAGGGCCGCTTGCCGACGCCCGGGTCGATCGAAGGGGTGATGCTGTTGATGAAGCCCGGGAGGTTGGGCGCAACGCCGATGAGGAAGGCGAGCATGGCGCGGAGGTTGATGTTGAAGGTGTAGGCGTAGATGCTGCGATGGAATTTGTCAGTTGCTCTTGGGTGGAACTGGCAACTTCACAGAGAAGGGGGGGGGGGGAAACAAGGGGACAGGACATACCTGTCCGGATGATACAGCGCAACGACATCATACTTCCGGCCCTTCAACCACCAAAAATCCCACACCAGGATCGCGGCAATGGGGCCCAGGAAAACGCTGTACGCGCTCATGAAGTTCAGGAAACTCGCCGCGCTCGCCAGGATCTTCCAGGGCACCAGCGCCCATGCCATCAGCGCACAGATCAGCTGGCCCCTCCGAATGTTGACGTACCCCGGGAACAGCGCGCTGAGATCATTGGCCGCGCTCAGGCTGTTGGCCGAGATGTTGACCCCCAGCGCCGCGAGCACGAAGGCCGCGCCCGCGAAGAATTGGCACGCGCGGTTCGGCCAGCGGGCGATCAGGTTCGCGGGGTTCCAGTCCAGCTCGCCGCCGTAGTGGGCCTGTCCCGCGGAGGTGCAGGCGATGCCGATGAAG
>MSTJ01000351.1:0-19726 GCA_001956345.1 Ramalina peruviana | reverse complement strand
TGAGTGAAAAGAGCTGTATCGTCATCAGGGAAAGCACTTACCATGTATCGCTTTAGGTCATCCTCCTTTTCTGTCTGAAAGCGCTTCAGATCCTTCAACACCCCGGCGCTGGCATCCTTTACGTCCTGTTCGCATACGTTGAGAGCCTGCTCCAAATTGACCAGACTTTCCTTGGTCTTCCCGATCTGATCGCGTCGCGTTCGCTCAGGGTCGACGTCCACAATCCCATGCACTGCATGACTTATCCGGCCGAAGATTTTGTTCGCTACAAATCCGCCTTGACTTTTGCTTCGGCTTCTTGATGGACTTGACGGGTTTGAAGGAGATTGTGGTCTACCAGACTGCGGCGATGACGTTGTTTCACCATGTGTTGGGGGAAAATCCGAGTCTATGGATGACTCTTCCCCTTCCGGCCGCTGTTCTGCCCTCGAYTGACCACCAGGTTTTGAGGCTGAGGATTTAGAGCGCTGKGGGGAAGTTGGAGGCCCTGCACTGGCAAGATACTGGTCAATCCGTCTAGCTTCGAGTTCACTCCTCTCAAAGCTTTCCAGTAATTGGCGCTTCGTCACCAGCTCATCTTTTGTCATCTCTTCCTGTATCCGCTTCAGTATCCTGTATCTCAACACGTTCCTAACGATCCCTGCAAACTGTGCGCTCTCTCGCATTGGTTCAGCAAATGTGGCGCCTAAGGTGGAGGACAGCTCTTCGGTCGCAATATACGATGAGTCAACTGCTTGCCCTATTTTCTCAATGGCAGCAGCGACGGTCGGGGATTGCTCAGAGAGCGAGAAACCGTTGTACCTTGCGCCGAGCTCAGCCATATCCGCTGACAGTGCATGAAGATGCGTCAGAGTCCTTCGATTCACCCTCTCGACATTTCCTTGCAGCAGCACTTCAAGTTCCCGCGTGGCTGACTCAAAATTGTTGAAGTACGGATCAAGCTCTGGCTCTGAAAGCTGCTGGGAAGTGGGTGGGAAGCGCCCAAAGACTTGGGGTCCTGGAATGGTGTGAGCGGCTGATGAAGCCATGACYGACTGACTCGTTGGTGATGTTGGAGTTCCGCTGGACGAGGCCTTGGAAGCAGATTTTAACTTTGCGGAGGTTGCRGGCACAGGGAGCCACTGATGCGCCGGGGTCGGATTAGAGGTGTCCAAGGGAGGAGCTTTCATGATGTTCTTTGGAATTGAGGCGACGGGATTGGAGTGCAAGACTTCGTTCTGCAAATACGCATTAGCCACAGGCCAAAGGAWCGATGGGCRACCAGTCTGACCCAGCTAGCATTGGGGTCGAGGAACCTCCACCAGACGCCATCTTCCCGCACTTCTTTCATTCTGCGACATCGGTTCAGGAACACAGCGAGCATTCTTTTTCTCAAATCGATGATGCTAGTATCTTCCTTAGCTTTAGTGGGTTTCGCTGCATAGTCGGCCATRGAGTGCTTCTCAGGAATGGGYGGTATTATAAGGGTGGGATGTAGATTGACAAGGGTGGATCTCAAGGAGGCGAATTCAGAATAGCGCCTTCGTACTTCGAGGTCCTTTCCCAAGGTCAGCCTAAGAACAATCTAGCCGGTAGGCCTCATACTCCAGTCCTGATTGTGTACGCGATATAGCTGCCTCCGCTCTCATTGTTCTTGCCAGCATATGTGATGACAATTTCAAGGCCCTCATTCTCGCACAATATTTGTTCTATCCGACTTTCGTAGATGCTCTTCTTACGCGATGTCTCTTGTTGGGCGGTCGTCTCATGGTGGTGGATATTGTTTGGGTTGGAAACGAATTCGGGAGGTGGGGAGGAGCTGCCCGAGGAGGGAGTAGTGGGACGCTCAAACGCTGGTAGATCAAGTCAGTTAACACAATTCCTTGAGCAAATCTGAGTTCCCATCTTGAACTTACCGTGGTCTTCTCCCTGTGGAAGGCCGGATTGAGTAGAGTCATGGCGGTCGAAGGAGCTGTAGGGGTTATTGTCCTCGTCATTCCACATCTTGACTGCTTTTCTGATGTCACGGATTGCGGTGAATGGAGGTCTGCTTGCTCTCTTCGCGCAGCATCAATCTGTTCCYGAGGAGATCCTCGTCATGCCCCGCGGAATCTTTGCCGCTGTTATTGCCGCCTCGCTCGGCACCAATCGGCCCGTAGTCATCAAGCTGGGTACGAGGGTAGAGTGCTGGTCCCTCGATCCCCTCGGGCTCAGCTTTCGCAGATAATTGTACTGTCGGATCTGGCTTATGGCGATGGAAGTAGCTTCATGCTATGCTACAAGGTCAACACGGGATACATGGGGATGTAGCATCATTTACTAAATGTAGTGCCAAGAAGCAAGAAAGCCATGGGATAGAATTCTATCTATGCCCCTGCCACTCGGCAGTGACCCACAACTCTTTCCAGGGGGCTCATCCTCCTGTTAATCGTCTCAGGCGTGATTATGCAATGAAAAAAATTTCCAGCAATGGGGCTTTTCTCGATGAATCCGTAGGAAATAAATTCCAATTCTTCTAGCTGCTGGGATTGCTACAAGTCCAGCTGAACCCCATAGAGAATCCACATTTCCAGGTGTGAGAGTCATTCTAGTGTGCCGTGAAAGTGTACAAAGTCCTGTTTTTAACCTTGAGGGCGAATGTCATCCAGAAGCCTCACCTYCTCTCCAATTTCTTCGGATGAGTCCTTAGACATTGAAAACCCCTTCCGAACGCAAAGAGTAGATGCGCTTTGAGCACGAGCTATACCCAGATGTCATAGAGGTGAAAGTTGCCCCTCCCGCGAACAGACCAGATGCCTGAAGGCTCAATGACCTCGATATGGCTTGATTCGATGATCAAGAGTCTTCGCAGCAGGACATTGCTACTTTCCATGTATATGAGGTTGTACGAACTTACAAGGGGCATTTTTAGGCGATTACTTAGTGGCTTGAGGCTTGTGCGCTTCTGCGCTTCTTTGCCGGAAGAGGAAATTGGCACTGTCAATGCTCCGCCAATTGCGACATCAAAAGCTCTCGATAGCACTGAAAAGGTATCAATGCCATCAACGTATATTTCATCGAGGTCTTCGGATTTGTGGGTACTTCAATCATCAGGAGTAGGAAGTGGCGAACAGGAAAGAATGTTTGCGTGTCGTAGATGCTGAGCTCGCAGTGCTATAAAAGGTATCGAGAGGACGACATAAAGCATGGGACTGGCAGCACACAATCATGCAATGTATATCAAAATTTGTAAGTGCTAGATATGCCCTTCTAGAAAAGGAGTTTCTTGTAGGTCCATGTCTGAGCAGTGAATGATGATTTGCGCGTCTGTATTTCCAATTTAAAGAGTCATGCCAAACGCATGCAGGATCAACCAGCGCGTGTCATGAACGGGACATCTGCAATTGCAAGAAAAGAGCACTTCATATCCGATTCCAAAAATATCGTTGGCCACTCCTAAATCTAGTGTTCTCTTGCCATTTGCTTTCGGTCCCTGCCACCTACATGGAACACGAGTGTGATTGATCTTCAAAGATAATTTTGAAGACTCGGCGCGTCCTTTGATACCTTGGTTGATGCCAAAGTCGTGTTTGAGGAGCGTGGAGTATGTGACATGCGGATCCCGTTGAGACTGAGAGTAGAAAAAAAAGGGAAAAAAAGGAACTCCACACAGGCTCGAACCATGCAATCTCCTATTTCGGTTGACGAGCTAACAATGTTGCCATTAGACCAAGAGCGAACAATATGATACCGCAGGTATGGTACCGTACCCTAGCGGGACAGCTGGATGTCCTTAGCGCAAAAAAACTTGGAGGCGTATGATACTTATTGTGGGGAGAGGCCGTCAACTGTCGACCCTGCCCCCCCACGGGGTTTGATCTATCTGCCCAGTCACGGAGATAAAGTCTGCCGCAGCCGAGTAGATTCCTCGCTCCCCAGCCCTCGTAACCCGCTTGTATCAGACTAGTTTGGAAAACGTCCAAACGTACATCACGGCCATTGATAAGGAACTTCCTCTAATTATATGATTTATATTATCGATCAAGGCACATGGAAGAGACTTCAAGACTACCACATTAGCTACAAATCCTGACACGGCAACTGTTCATGGACGCAGGCGATCGCAGCGAACCCCATATTGCTAGTATTGTTAACGTGATCCATGGCTGGTCGCAAATCAGCGATTACATGGATGAGCAGGATTCATTGCTCATCTCACAC
This sequence comes from Ramalina peruviana, assembly GCA_001956345.1. Lineage (NCBI taxonomy): Eukaryota > Fungi > Ascomycota > Lecanoromycetes > Lecanorales > Ramalinaceae > Ramalina > Ramalina peruviana. The sequence goes on along the minus strand of MSTJ01000351.1, from coordinate 15,547 downwards.
GGAGTGCCATCAGCGCAGCAGTTGAGATAGAGTGAAGAAAGTATAGCCTGGCTAAATGCGCAATGAGGACTAAGGAATTTGGCTATAGACTTGAAGGTGCAGGATAGCATCTCGTCCTTTGGAGTTTTTGAGACGCCGCCCTCATAGCATTCTAGTCTCAGCCAAACATACGCCAGCTGACTACAGACCAATGCTGAGGCTGCAATATCGAGCCGGTCAAAGTGAGAATTGGACTCTCTACAAGCCTTTAAATGCAATGAAAACGGCACTCAAGGTAGAAGAAGCGAACGTTTCTTCGAAAAGTATCATCTTGTCCCAGCTGGTGCTGGAGCGGAGCAGGGAAGTGAATTATCTATGCAACGGCACCGGAGAATGACAAATTTACAACGTCTTAGAAAAGTCATCCGCGTGTAACCGAGCTTGCACGTGTGCCCAGTGGGTTACCCTTGGGTCTGCACTAGTTGCCGTTCCTTGGTCGACGGGTAAGAGTGTTGCTGGAAAATTTCATTTCCTGCACCAGACCTGTTGTTTCCACTCTTCTCTTCTTCTCCTCCTCCTCACCCTTCCATACCTTCAACTCTTCGCACCTCAAAGACCATGGCTTACCCAGACTTCCGCACGTAGCACATCAAGGCATCGCGTCACTGCAGGGTTCTCCTAAATTTTGATCGCTCAAAGCTCCTCTAAGAATACGCAGCACTTTGTCAAGTGTTGTAGATCAATCTCGCACATTCGCTGACCGCTTTCACCCTTCACACCTCGAGAGCTACAGAGAGGTACATGCTCTGGAGTAATTCTAGCGATCATTATTTGTTTGTTCAATACGAACGGGACTCATCTCTTGATATCATTGGTGCTGGTCTCGAACACTTCGATTGTAAACAAGCGACAAACACGACCCAAATTTGTTTACTTCACAATCTCTACACCCTCGCTTTTCTCACCTTGGCTTCCCTGATATCCTGACATTGGAAACAAACGTCCAGCAAACATTGCCTACGTACAGCCACCATACACATTCAATATGGTTGATAACGACTCCAACATTCAGAAGGGCTTGGGTGATCATATCGCAAGTAATGGTGAGCTCCAAGAGAATGAAGTAGTTAATCTCGCCAATGACTTCAATACAGGGCCTCAGCAAGCAGATTCGGTGATTGATCTAGCTTCCTCGGGCTCGCCAGGCCACCCTGTGGACCTGACAAGCTCACCTCGCGCCACTCCAGCGGCTCTCTTTTCTCCAGGAAGAGCAATAGACGTTGAGCAGGGTGATCATCCTGATGAGCGCTCAGAACAGCCCAGAGCCCCTGTCGCCGAGATGTTGCCGTCTCATCCGCCTAACTCGCCGCTATTCTGCAGCCAGGAGTCAGAAGCTACACCAGAACCAATGACAGACGAGCTCTCTGGCCACCATGCTGCAGTCTCAGAGGCAGATCCCGCCTATTCATACGTAACAAACACGGGTTTCAGTGCTTCAGTTGTCGGTCGAGTCGGTCAAGAGACGACAAACGCCATCGAAAAGCGCTACTATTGCCCCTTATGCCCCAAGAGCTACAGTCGCGCATATCGAGTGCGCGATCACTTCGAGATCTGCCAATATGAAAATGGCAACCCTGATGACCTCCAATGGAACTCCGATAGAAGCTGCTGGCCACTGCGCCTCCCCACCAACCCTGATGATTTGGTGTGCCCATTATGCCAATGCAAATTCTCTCGCGCCAGTGAGGCAGCAGCCCACTTCGTCACGTGCGCGGAGAAAAATGGCAATCCGCAAAACATCGTGTTCCAAGGCATCAACACAGGGATAGACACGTTGTACGGCGAAGAGGAAGCGGAGGTAGGTCAGTACCGATGTGCCTTGTGTAACAAAGTGAGTGGGAAACGAAGCCATGCAAGAACACACTGGAAGGGGTGCCCAGTGAAGCAGAACACACCCGCCCGTGAATGGCGCCGCTACGACAAGATGGGGCGACTCAAAGACCGCGCAGAACGCGCCGACGACGGCAAGAAGGGGGCGGAAAGCCCGCCTCATCAAGTCAGCAACCGGTACCGTTGCGAGTTGTGCAAGAGGAAGAATAGCAAGCGAGACCTGGCTGTGGACCACTTTAAGCGATGCCTCGTTAAGCACAATACGACTCGTGACAAGATGAGCCACTTGGATGATACTGGTATGCCGATTTGTCCAGCCTCCGAGGCAAGCGTGCGGGCCAGTGGACCAGGTCGCAAGCGTTCTCGCCGGGTTGCCTTTGACGATGATTCATCCGAAGATGAAGAGGCGGCCAATGATGCTGCTCCTGGCGCTAGAAGATCCACGACCGAGCAGCAGGTGGTCGAGACTTCCGTGGGCGTTGGGGCTGCCTCCGATATCACTGGTAAGTCCAAAATTACTATGCTTGTCTCATTGAAAATCGTTCTGGAGGGTGCTTGCCTTTCCCCCAAAAAGGCTACAATGCACATCAGTGTCCTTACTATCTCACTGCCGACGCGAATCCTGGCGCTAGCGAGGTAGCTCAGTTACCCTTGCACAATCGTCTGGCTTGGCCTGCTGCGGAGCTGCATTGCACAATGCAGGCAACTCGCTCAGGATAGGTCTACACCTTCAAGCGGCCCAGGTCTAGCATCCAGATATACCAATTTATAGCGGCGGGGAACAGCATCAAGATCTTCGCAAAGCACAATTGAGGCTTCTTCTTGCTTGATGGCACATGTACCTRATAAGTTGGCTAATCGAAATTGTTCCTGACAGGTACGCAAGGCCCCCCCCGGGTTTTAACCCCCATGTGGTAYGTAAAGCAGCAACTCCTGCCCAACGGCGCTCCACACCTTTTCCGCACCMGGTACATATCGCTCGAGGGCGCCAACARGCAGGCCGCCAAAAAATTCATCATCGAAGTCACCAGGGGCTGGAGTCCTGAAGATCGGGCAGGTCAGCGAAAGAAGGATTTCGCCCGGGGGGTGCTTGACATGCTGCCAGCTCTCAAGGAAGGTGAAATGTTCTGGGCAAAGGAGAGAGACTGCGTGATCGACGGAGAAGAGGGCGACTACGTCGTTTGGGTCAAGAAGGTGGAGCTTGGAGATGAATCAGATTCGTGAATGGAGAGGCGGCGAAATTGCGTGCGCATTGCTCAGTATGCGTGAGATTGGTGCTTTCTTCACAATGACGAGACGGACAGATGGGGGTTCAACACGAGGGGGGAACACAGGTTTGCACATTGCGAGTCGAGCATGCGTGGAATTCGTGCTTTCTCCAAAATGGCGAGATGGACGGATGGAGATCATCAACCGAGGGGAGCACAGGGTTGCAAATTGCAAGTTGAGTCTGCGTGGAATTGGTGCTTTTTCATGGCAAGTATGCCTGCCTTAATACTCCAATTATCCAAGTCGAGCACAGATAGTGATTTGGACCGAGCATGCTAGTTTCATAAAACTCTTCCACTGAACGGTGCTTCCACATGCTGCAGTGCGTGCTCGACAGTTGCCGTAAACACAAGCATGCTGTTGCTGCAGTATCCAGCTCTCATCCTTGCTAGTGCGTCTAGTCATCCACATGGACCATGTAAGGCAAAAGCCAGGCCGGCTAGAACCAGCTATGCAGACCCTGACATTACATGCAATGATACATGTTTGGGCTTGCCAGCATATATCCAAGGACTGTGATAGTGGTGCAAATTCTTTGGCTCTTACAATGCTACATCTAGTCATATGTACGTACAGCCTCACGTGTCTCCCAAGATGGCGAATGGGGTCAATTGGGACGCTGTCCTCAAACAAAAGAACATATTTTTTTTGCATCTGGCTGATATAACAAGCGCTAGACCAACGGGATGTAGTCCTAGTTCCTCCCCATGCTATGTTCAATCACTTGTACGGACCCACTTACGCAACGATTGAGGAGAGTGAGCTGCTCGCTTTTGCAAAATTCATACGGTGTATCAGCAGCCATCACCCCAGCTTTCCCTTGCGATGTTTCACCTTATACTCAGGTCTCAGTCTTCCAACCGTATGCTGTCTCGACTCGACTAAGCTACTTCAAGGACTAGGGTTATGCAGCGCTATGCAGGGTTACGCAGGGTTTATGCAATGCACATAGCCTCCATTGACGACAAACCCTCAAGAGCCAAGACGACAGAAATCTGCCCCAAGCGCACCCCCTTCCGGGACTGGGTTGAGCGCCGCTTCACGGTCGCGCGACGCGGGTGAGCGGCACCCGAGCCGGGCTGAGACGGGATGCTACCTAGCCCCTTTCGCATCGTGGGTGTATCCCAATCATGGAGGGAACCAACTTTTTCCTAAGTACTGTCTTGCGATGCGGTATACTTATTGATCCCTTACTCCCTGAGATAGAATGTTCGAGAACACATTATGGCTGCTCCCCACAAACCCTGTCTCCTAAATTTGGATCATCCAAGTATTATTCCCAATGTGCCATTAGTTTGGAAAGAGCACGGAGGTAATAGTTAGGTATACACGAGCATGAAGTGCTGTGAAAGTAGACATCAGACCTGCCACCACTTTCGAGGTGGATGTTGTTTGACCGATGATACAAGATGGCGATCATCCGGTCTTGTACAATTACATAAGGCAGCAAAGCTCCAAAGAGACAGAAAACAGAAGATCAAAGAAAGTCATTTTTAGCAAGATTGGGGTCATTTCTGATATTTCAAGACATTTCGAGATCTCTCAATGCCCAAATTCGCGCTCGAACCTTTTTGTATGGCAACCTATGGAGATGAGCTCTGCAGGTATCGTCTGAACCAGGCTTCGGGCGATCTTCAGGAGCGCTTGTCTTCATGCTCAAGTCCTGGACAGCGTCCAATAGACACTTACAGTAGATTGTGATTGGTGTTTGTCTCAGAATAGGGGGAACTGTGTCCTCCAGAAAGCTAAATCATCATGGTTTTACCTCTCACGGTGACTCTCCCGCCTCGTAATGAGCGAGATTGCTGTTGCTGAAGACCTCAATGTATTCGGAATGGCGCTYGCTGCCTTGTAGTTCTCGACGTAGCAAAGCGTTGACAGCTTGAAAGCCAGTGAACAGGTCCAAATTGAGCGCATGAAAATCCTTTTCTCTGAAGCTTGTRCAAATTGAAGGCCCGTGATCGCGAATGCTGGCTCTCGCTTGCCAACGARTCATCCCAGATGGTGTTTTGATTTACTTGTTGGAGCACAGAACAGATCCGATCTCCGTTGCCCTCATAGTTATATTTGGAATTGTAAGATAATTCGGTGACGCTCGCCGAGAGTAAGTCGAAAACAGGAGCAGGAACAACCTCAGAGAAGGGATCGCGGCTAGCGTCTGAAGAGCGAATCCTACTAGCAATGGATGAGAAGATCGAAGAGTTTGAAAACAGACGTGGTTAGCTCTTGCTAGAATTGAGGTGTCTTCTAGATTCAAGGGCGAACATCTGAATACTGAGAAGGATGTCTTATGTGGTTATGGATGTGGTGTGTATGCTGACTTCTCTTCTGTGCGTGTTGCGAAGGCCACTGAACATTAGGGTGGCCATGATGGTGCCCTGATGCCGTTTGGCTTTCCAAAAGATTGGGAAGGAGCCGACGGGTGCTGACTTCTGTTTACTTTGTGTCGTTTCCGGTCCTCTCTTTTCTTCTCTTTTTTCCCCAAGAATCCACCATGCCATCTGTAACCGAGTGGATCGCCGCAGTGGCCGCAATGGTCACTGCGGTCATGGCAATTATGGCATATTTTGGTAAGTTCAAGTTTCATACCGTCCCCTCCCCTTCCCCACCCCCCGGCGCCGGCCAATGTCCGCCCCAGCCTGATCAAGCGCGTGTTGATCGGCTTGAGCGGACTGTCCAGTCACTGGTAGACAGGGTCACAGCTCTCGAGCAAGACAAGCAAACACTTCGAGGCCCTGTCTACCTGTCCGGCGTCTTCAGCCCACTTCCTTCGCAGCCCTCTCCGCTGCGGTCAAACTGACTTGACTAGGTACGAGCAACCCGGGCGGCTCATCAAAGACCCGGGGCCTGGATGAAGCTGTCGTGGACTTCCACTAGCTGACAGGTCCCCCAGCAAGCTCGCACCTCATCGTGGTGCTGGGGTCCAGTAGCCTTTCGAGGTGAAGCCAACGCGAGCATCCGAACCCAAAGTCGTCCGAAACATGACCCGTGTTCCAATCATCTCCTAAAATCGACAGCAAGAGTTGGAGATCATTCAGGAACAGGCTTCCAGCCAAGACCTCGATTAATTAAACGAGACATAGGCTAGCAGCAGGCAGTCGAGACCGTAGCAGCCCACCGTGGACAGAGTCGATGATGGAAGTGGAAAAGATTTCCRTCGGCCACGGGCGTCGAGGGCAGTCGCAACGACCCCAAKACGTGTCTTCAAATCCAGCCCTCGGAATCTTTCAGGATCTATTGCACAAGTACAAATCACGAACGCGACCATGACTAAACTCGAAAGCGAGCTTTCTGTCAGAAGGATTGTCGAGCCGAATGATTTGACTTTCCCAGCATACATCCTCGAATGATAATCCATCGCCCAGGTCAGTCCATGCAACCACACAAGTTTCGTCTTTCTTAACAATAAATGAGATATCGGTCGGACACTCCGGGCACGAGAAGCACTTCGGCTTGGGAGTAGGATTTCTATCCAAGCGGCGAAAGGCTTCCAGAATACTAATAGTGAATGGATCATCCAACACACTGGCACCCAGGGTTGTGAATCCGGCATGGCGGCAAAATTGAATATTCGCGTCATTGAGTGACCTGAAGCAGTGTGGCTTCAATCCTGCAGAAGCTGTGTACGTTGTCATCACGACAAATCGGTTTCGGACTATTCTTGGCTCGGTGATGATCCTCACTGTCAAGCCTTGCCAATCTCCATTCGTGGTGACTTTTTGCAAGAGCTGCTCGCGATAGTCTTGATAACATGTGGTCATCCGCGCGTACTTGCACGCCAAGTGAACGTGCCGAAAGCCTATCGTGTGGTCCCCTATGCTACGAGACCAATGCATATATTGGTCCCTCAGGCAAGGTCCATCGGCTATCAGGAAGCCCTTATTGTTCGCCGGAACGTCTGCGAGGTCTATACTGTGTAATGCGGCACAAGTGTAGCAGAGGTAATGATCTGGCAAGAATTGAACCAATTCAGTCAAAGTCTTAAGTCGTTCCTCGGAGGCAAGTCTCAAAAACTCCTGGGCGTTACTCTCTCGCATCCGATACCATAGTGCTTTGCAAGTCTGAGAAAGCAGAATCCGAGCTGTCAGAGGAAGCTCGTCTATTATCGTACAGATAATGTCCACCGGTGAGTCCAAGAGCGGTGATATTTGCCGTATTGCTGGTTGAAAGCGAGAAGCCAGATGCATGAAGCGGGTGAAAGCCCAATGAAACCCCTTGTGAAGAGGTGAGGGAGATCGAACAAGCTTTACCCGTGACCATCCGGGCCATATCCAGAGCCTAGGATCTTGATTCAATTCAAATGACTCTGCCATCTGCCCTGACAGAACCCGCAAACCAGGTTCCCAGCAGACCCCCCCGAATCCACCGGCGGTCGGAAGTCGGACTTTGTATTTGTCGAGGTCTCGCTATGACATGAAGAAGTCAGAAACATATAGGACACAAAGATTGTGACAAAGATTCCAATAACGAGTCAATTCTAGTATCGCTCTTGGGCAATTGAATAAGGAAGAAGAATCAAATTGGACATGGCGTTTTCGGTCAAGGTCAAGATTGGCGCCTCACTGCCATCCGTCCGCAGGGCTACTCGCTTACCCCAACATGCTTTTTTCTTGTCGGGTCCAAAATTTTTTGGACCGATTTCAAGAACTTTTGTCAAAACCACGTTGTAACCACGTAYATAACGACCACGGTTTTAAACCGACTAAAACCACTTCAATATACTCCTTATAGTATACTCAGCCTYTRGCTTAAGTTTTAAGTAATAYAAAGCTTTTATAGTTGAGAGATCAGAGGGTACTATTATACGTTGCTCCAAGTCCATTTGGCCCTATAAYAACCCCGCTACCCCACTAAGAATTCGGGCTCAAAAACGTACGTCTAAAGTACCACCAATTATTCAACCAATATTGCTCAATTTAATTCCAGATTTCAATACAAGATTCCTTGCAATATAAAGTCTTAATTTACTTACTCTTAGGTAGTCTGAAAACGTGGTCGTTGTGTACGTGGTTACAACGTGGTTTTGACAAAAGTTCTTGAAATCGGTTTAAAAAAATTTGGACCCGACAAGAAAAAAGCATATTGGGGTAGCCTCCACACTTCCGGCGAAATATCAAATATCCACAACCAGTGATGCAGTAGTTGTTACTTACAAGTTACATTTACAGTGTAATTTGTAGGTAAAAACGCTGTAAGTACGGTCCTGGAGTAATTACAGAAACACGTGATCCGGAATAATGTTTTTCCGGTGCGAAGAGCTTGAAGAGCTTGAAGAGCTCTCAATCTCGCATACATACTTCAAGCTATATACAGCTATCAAACGGAAGTACGGCTCGAAGGATTATGCTGGTGATTTATTCCTCTCGTTAATACTCCAATGCGTTATTGGCGACGACGTCGACGACGATTCAGCTCCTACAATACTTGATCCTAGCACCCTCGATGGCGAGGYTCATTCTCGTCGGTGGCTATATCCCTCGCTTTGCTGGAATGGCAGCATTTCCTTCTTGAGTTACTTCCCGGCTCATCTCCCGATTTTCTCATACAAATTAAGGCTGCTTATCGATATACTAACGCGAAAAGGAAATGCTGCCATTCCAGCAAAGCGAGGGATAGTATCAACGACACTATCGACACCGTTATCGACTCAAACGGATCAACGGATCCAGTACCAGCAGGCCTCATCCCCCTCTCCACTCTCTTCAATACGGGATCGAGCTCCGAAATGATCACCAGCCTAAATAAGTATATAAACCAGCTATAGGCTATGGGAACCAGCATAATGGAAGCTGAAACTGAGTACTACACGGCGTTGTTGGATACTCTTAGCACCGCAACAGTACCTGATTGCCTTATAGAGCAATAGAGAACGATTGAGAGTGGAATCGTAAAATAAAGGTGTCTAGCAGTAATGGGTAATAATTTGTATGGTAGCCTCACCTATTTTAGTGTAATTATATGCTACAGTTACGTAAGAACCATGAAGACTTTTTTCTACCTGTAATTACGAAGTAATTACACGTAACTTACATCACTGTCCACAACTACAGCTTACAACCCATATATCGAAGTCTAGCTGCTCTGGACCATCCATCCAGAAGTACTCTGTCCCGATTCCGTTTCATCAACAGCAATTTCCTTTTATCATTATCGCCAACAACCTAACCTCTTCCGCGCCATCCTATCGCCCTTCGCACTCCTTGTCCCACTCCTTTCGCAACCAACTAAAAACTAAGTTTCGAGCCTCAAACTGACATACCGCTTCTTTCCTTATTAGATCACCCCTTAATACCCATCTTTATTATCTCAAAATGGGTGAAAGCAGGTCAAAAGGCCTTAACGCCGCCCGCAAACTGCGTACCTACCGCCGCGAGGGAAAATGGGCAGATTTATACTATAATCTGCCTGCAAGAAATAAGTTTGTAAGCAGCTGACCGCTTTCAATTTGCCAGTTTGGAGGATGAAGGCGAAAAAGGCCCACAGCGTGTTGGGCGTGGCTGCGCTCAAGGCCGCATAGGGTCCCTCTGCGAGACCGGTCAAATGGGCGGGCACGCGCTTCTCGTTGCCTTTACGGGGCCGCTCACCTGATCCAGTATGTTTTGACCGTCGCGAAGAGCTCGATACTCCCTCCCTTGTAAATCTTCTTTGCATAGCGGTTCTCGTCGAAACTCTCCTCGTACTCGAGCCCATTCGTGATCTTTCGGGGTGGCGCCATCAGTAGTCACAGGCTTGTCCGGCGGGAGCAAAATGTCGGAGGAGGATAATATCGAATACAAGAGCTGGTTGTTGGGATGAGATGATCCAGGGTCCGGCGCTAGAAAGTGGGCTTGACGGAACGCTCGAGGGATAATCGGAGTGGCAGAGTCTCACGGGTGTATTTAAAGAGTTGTACGAGCCAGTGTTTCGAAGGGCATCGAAACCTATACAGTAAGCTGCGTCGGGGGGATAAGTCATAGCGATAGTCATCTTGGCTTGCTGCCGTTCGTTCAATGGTTACGAGAACAGTGCTTAATAGATTTTCGGGGACTTATAGGAGGACTTCTTTACACCCTTCAGGGCCGCCGGACAACCACCTTATCACCTGGCCGATCGTAATTTCCACAACAGGTCCTTGCAATCGCTATAGTATTGATACAGAGGGCAGGGGTTGGCAAGCCTTTGCCGKCGACGAGAGGGAATTCTGCGGCCAAAATGTACGGAGTYCCAGTCGAAAGTGGGGTGGGAAGGTGTAAGAACATCCGCCAGCCGGTCGCGCGCCGGCTGTCGTAGTACTTAAGATTTAAGTGAAGAGATATAAGCGAGCCTCGAGTGAGCGGGGGGCAGRWTTTTGTCCTCTTGTTATGTGCCAAGAAATGCGCAGCACGTCAACTTGTGGCGTATGGCTGTGATATCCCATGATCGTCTTGTGGATTCAATATGTGCTTCATAAGAGCGCCGAATAGACCTTGCACTGCCATAATGCTATGATATCGCACTTTCCGCCGTTGCCGTCATTGCCATTGCTTATTTGAACCATTTCTCAACTCCCCTTGCCCCTCTCTCCCACACATCGTCTTCACCCACTGTCGAATTGTGACTAATTGTTTCTTGTACATTGATTTATCTCGCCCAGGCTGCATAGTGTTTGATATCCAACAGTGTTGACGTCTTCGTGTCTTGATTCTCCTGGAAAAAGCATGTCATATTATCCTCCTGGTGGCCAGCCACCGTACGGCGGCCCCCCTCAACGTAAGTGTCGCTCTGAAGCCAACCCCAAGTGCAGATACTTATCAGCTCATAGAGGGATATGGGCAGCCTCCGCCAGGCCAATACCCTCCGCAAGGACAGTATCCTCCTCAACAGGGGGGGTACCCGCCACAAGGGCAACAGGGTTACCCTCCCCAACAGCAGCCACCATACGGTGCGCCGGCGCATAGCCCATACCCACCTCAGCAGCAAGGCTATCCTCCTCCTCAACAACAACAGCAACCATACGGTCAACCCTCTCACAGTCCGTACCCTCCTCAACAGGGCGGCTATCCACCACCTCAGCAGGGTTACGGAGCCCCTCCGCCCCAACAAGGCTACGGAGCCCCGCCCCCACAGCAAGGTTATGGCGCTCCTCCTCCGCAAGGTCAATATGGTGCTCCTCCTCCACAGCAAGGCTATCCTCCGCAACAACAGCCAGGCTACGGCGCCCCGCCTGCTCAAGGCTACGGTCCCCCCGCTCCACCCTCTCGAGGCTACGATCCGCGGCAACAAATCAATGTCGACATGAGCCGCCAAGCTGACGTCCTCCGCAAAGCGATGAAAGGCATGGGCACTGATGAAAAGGCTCTCATCAACACCCTGGCAACCATGCCTCCCGAAGAGATCCGCCCTCTCAAGCAACAGTTCCAGTCCCGCCACCACCGCATTCTGGAATCCGATGTCGAGTCCGAAACCACGGGCCATTTCGAATTGGCCTTGCTAAGCATCCTGCGTGGGCCACTTCAGCAAGACGTCTACTGCCTCAACAAAGCCCTCGCTGGCGCAGGCACGAACGAGGATCTCCTCAACGACGTCCTAATCGGTCGCTCCAACGCCGATATCCGCGCCATCAAGGAAGCTTATCAGGCCACTTACAAGCGATCTTTGGAGACCGACGTCCGCCAGGATCTATCCGCCAAGACGGAAAGGATGTTCATGATGCTGCTCGCAGGAACGAGGGCGGAGGAGAGCGCGCCTGCGGTGCCCCAACAGATCGACGCCGATGTCGCGGAATTGCATCGCGCAACCGAGGGGCGGGCTGGCGCGGAGCAGTTGACTGTCTGCTCCATCTTGACGAGTCGGAGCGACGCTCAGGTCCGAGCCATCGCCCACGCGTATGAGGGCAAATACCGGATCCCGCTCGAGAAGGTCTTGATCAAGGAATTTGCAGGCCACATGGAAGATGCGCTCGTGCAGATGGTGCGGTCAGGCACCGACCGGGCGATGAGGGATGCAGTCAAATTGGAGGATACGATGAAAGGGCCAGGGACCAAGGATGAAATGTTGGTGTTCCGTGTGACGGCCGCACATTGGGATAGGGGGCACATGCAGCAGGTCAAGGGGGCGTATCGTCATAAGTATGGGAAAGACTTGGTGAGCAGGGTCAAAGGCGAGACGAGCGGGTATTATGAGAAGACTTTGGTGGCGATGATTGAGTAGGGTCGAGGGATTGGGTTGGCGCCTGGGCTTGGTTTGAGGGAGTTGGGAAGTAATGTCTCATGGAGGGCACTCCACTTGTATATTTGAGGTATACTTTGGTAGGGAGAAAGCAGGAATCGCTATATCTGTACCTTTACACATGGCTCTCTGCATCATGACTTGATCTCTCTGCTGGTGATATCATGCAAGAATTTACAAGACGAACGCGATGTCTTCGCTGTGATCTCAAAAAGATCAAGGGGATAATTCACTGAAGCCTGAGAGCGTTCTCCAAAGTAACCTCACTCACAGATCATATCCATACGCGCAATGAGATACTCTACTCAAAGGCTCGACCCTCATTTACAAGCTACAAACACCAATCCCTTTCCCATCCTTTCCCTTCTAATGACCCACCCAAAAACGCCACACCAGACCCTCCATCAACTCCCACCCCCTCCCCATCATCTCACCATCCCCCAAAACACCATCCACTCTTCCATCCCTATCCCCACCCTCTCCCTTCTCACTCCCTTCGAAACGCCGTCTTCACCCTCTTCCACAGAGAAAAAAAAACCACGCAMGGACGCAATCAGACTCACCGGAATAAYCTGCACCCTCCCCCAATCCCACACCCCCGCTCGCGTRTACACGTCCGCCTTCAAGCGCGCCACGATTTCCTCGCGCGTGGCCGCGCGGCCGATCAGGAAACTACCGTTGATCGGCAGCAGCGCTGAAGATGGGGATTCGGGGGGATGGTCGAGCAATGCGCCTGATGCGTCCGAAGATTTTTACAGCTGGATTTGGGGGGGAGAGAAAAAGAAAGGGGGGATGGGCGGATGGGGGGAGAGGGGAGATATGTATCATACCACCGTCCACCCAAAGGCCGGAATCGACCTGCGGCATGATGGCCGAGAAGTGTTTGCTGTGGGAGGGAAAATGTTAATATCGCGGAGGTTTTCTGTGGAGAATTGTTTTGATGAAAAGAGAGAGAGAGAGAGAGAGGGTACTTTACCTTCGCACGCTCATCCGCGACTCCAGTTTGCCCTCGAGRTCTGGGGCGATGACGAGCCATTCCTGCATCGGCTGGGGAGTCGCAGGGGTGGAGGTGGAGGTGGAGGTGGCCATTGAGTGGGTTTTGGGTATTGGGATGCTGAGAGGGAAGGGTGGGGGTTTGTTGTATTTACGGAGGGGGGAAAGTGATGGGAAGAGGAGTCGTGGGGCCATTTTTGAAGGCAATGTACGTTTGGGTCGTGTCAGCTTGGARGTATGTATATATTGAATATGACGTATGTTGTATCMGAGTTTGGGGCTAATGCGTGCATTTCATCAATCGTGCCACACGGKATGCCGAATTTCCAACAATGCTCATGAGCCCCGAMTATGATGGTACGCTGCCCCCATGCCTTGCAATGCCGCTGCAGTCCCAAATGAATACATATCGTAAATCATGCAACGCCAAAACTGGCTAGACTGCCCACAGTCAAGCCCCCAACGAGCATCAATCCCATGAATCCACCCGCAGCCTCTCTTTCATCCGGCTCGATACCGGTGCCTTCAGCCGATGCTCCCATCATGCAGATGCTGCCCAGAAACCCATTCGTCAGCCCAAAGAGCAGCTGCACGATCACTAGATAGAAGAAATCGCTYGGAACAACAGCGCCGTCGCCGYGCGTATTGCATAATAGATAGAGCGGAATCCAGATGACGCGGAGAATWGAAGCCGCGAACATCGTCCGCGGGAACGCCGTGTATYGTGAGAATGACGGTAGCAAGGTGACGACCCGCCCAGCCAGGTCGCCGGTGTTCCAGAACAGRAAGGCGAGTGGGATGAAGCAGGATTGTTGGARGAGACGAGGTAGAGAATCTTGCGGGTATGTGGAGTGAATCTGTTGCGTGAASACGGGGAAGAACATCGTTATGGCGAAGGTRAGGAAGACGGCGTTGGCTAGCCAATGTAGTTTCTTGTAGAGCGCCCACATACCAACGGCCTTTCTCGAGGTTGGCTCATCRCGTGTGGAGAAGGGGGGCTCGTCATCAGATGACTCTGCGGTGGGGGATTTGGGCGTAGTCGTAGCCGCAGCGCCAGTACCGGCATCGGGATGACGGCGAAGTAGGTAGATGAAGGCGAGAAGGGCGGCGACGGTGATGAGAGTTGCGGTGAGGAAATAGGCAAAGGCGGACTTGCCGCTCTCTTGAGCGACTGGCGGCGCTGTTCCCATCTTTCCGTCCTGTGCTACGTCTCCGTCGCCCCGCTTCGTCGTCTTGCTCGGCATAGATAGAACGCTGATGATCTGCGCTATACAGGGGAGCACGCCTGCGACTCCYTGTCCTGTCATGATAGCCTGCGTGTACGCGCCTTCGCCGAAGCCGGAGACGTAGGCGAAGACGCCRTTCTGGCAGAATGCTGCTGCAAGGCTTGCCAGACGGACACACCGCGGAAGGCGACTGTGGAGATTGCGAGGAGCGTGAAGGTGATGATGTTGATGAGCAACGACGAGATGATCCGGTTTGGATAATTCGCGTTGGATTGCAGGTGGGTGAGGATGAGCATTGCCACGAGGTTGGTGACCGTGGAGACCGAGAGGAGGGACGGTGAGTATGCAGATAGAAGCCTTGGTGAATTGGCAAAGCGGTGTTGGAAGTAGGGTGATGCTGCAAGGAACATGTTCCTGTGGGTAATCATTTGGATCAGCGTCGATAATCCAAATCGCAATGGGGGAGGAGTATCTCACCATGCCCAGAGCATGGAAATCCCCAGGAGCAGGAATATTGAGTATTCCAGCCATGAGAAGCGTCCTTTCTGACCATCTCGACGAGTATCCTCGCCGGAGCCATCGTCAAGAGGCTCGTACGCGGGCGACTGGCGCCGCGGTTTGAGCGCATTCCGTACACGCTCCATGGCGAGTAGAATGAGACAGCTCCAGCTACAAGTTTGGTTTTGGATGGTCCATCATGGCGAGTTGGAAAGATTCGTCCCTTCTGCGGAGCGCAAAAGGGTGATCTTATGACTACACGAGGGACAAGCGGCGTGACGATGAGCAGATGAGCGAGCACATGAGGTGGATGAAGCATCTGACGCTAATCAAAATAAGGTTTAGAGATTTTCCATGCATTGATACATTCAACAAACATTGCGCCTTTCTGTCTGAAGCTAGAACGGTACCTTGTCTCTTGGGAGATGATCAAAAGGTTCAAAACATATGTGCATGAACTTGTCGGCGGCGGGTTTCCCTCAGGTGGTTTCAGCCGTATGATGCAT